>PVKZ01001728.1:62228-333194 GCA_004027375.1 Macroglossus sobrinus
AAAGAAAGAAAGAAAGAAAGAAAGAAAGAAAGAAAGAAAGAAAGAAAGAAAGAAAGAAAGAAAGAAAGAAAGAAAGAAAGAAAGAAAGAAAGAAAGAAAGAAAGAAAGAAAGAAAGAAAGAAAGAAAGAAAGAAAGAAAGAAAGAAAGAAAGAAAGAAAGAAAGAAAGAAAGAAAGAAAGAAAGAAAGAAAGAAAGAAATACATGCTGGACCTAAGCTAGAAAACAGAAAGTTAACTTATAGTAAAAGTGAAGTAGTAAGACCTTGTTATTTAAAAAGCGTAAGAAAGGCTTCCAATTAGTGATAATACTGTTGTTTTCTAGATGGTAAAAACAAATAGTCAGTGGGTATAATAAACATTTTCCAGGGTTGATGGAAAGTGATCTGTCAAACAAAACATGGAAACATTTAATTCAAGGTAACCCACAGACCAGGGGTAAAAAGATAAATGGCTTTTATCTTGTACCCCAGCTTCAACTGATTGATTTGATTGCTAAAGCACCAGGCTGAGAAAGATTCTGAGGCAGCATCTTAGGTCATCATGAAAGAGAGCCAAGATCAATTTCTGATGCCTGCCTTGGGCAAAGGAGAGGAAAGTGCACACAGGAGCTCAGACTTGAGTGAGGGGAGTGGAGTGAGGGTGAACTGAGAGCAGGATTAGGCTAAGCCAAGTGGAGAGTGGCCTGTTCTGTTTCTTTTTCTAGAATGTAGATGGACATGTGAGGGATTACTGGAGATGTCCAGGATTGTGAGGAACATACACTTATGTCTAGAACCATAAAATCATGAAAAGCCCACTTGATCACTGATAGTGTCTAAGTCAGAGATTCAATACAGTACCAAAAAGGTGATAGGAGCATTTGTTGACAGCGTCCCCTAGACAAAGGGTGGGTCAGTGGCAGAGGGTCTGCATTTGCTCCCGCAGATGTACGTTAGTTCTCCCCTTCCCCACCCTGCTGACCTGCCAACCCAGGAGGCTGACCTCTGACTGCCTCAAGGGCTTCTGTTGCCTTGGAGCTTCCCGGCAGCTTCAAGTCCCATCCATCCAATGGGAGGTGATGAGAGGAAGTCACAAGGTCAGAAATGATAAGGAGGAAAAAGACCTCAGCTCTCTCTTTAGGCCACAGGATGACAGTGACTAGATTTCTCTACTAACGGCCATGTCTCCTCCAGTCTGGGAGTTTTCTTCTCCCGCGTCCAGTAATGCATTCCTCCCTCCCTGTTCAGCCCTGGGCTGTAATGGCATCCCAGCCTTGCTAACTGCCAGGCACCCATATGCCTGTTGGTGTTCCACATTTTGTAAATAGTATTTTTTTTTTAATTAAACTCTCTTCAGTTATCCATTGGAATGTAAGATCTTTTTTCTCCCAAGATTGGTATAGGAGCCCAAAGATACACCCTGTGTAGCCTAGGGCTATCATAGCTGTAGGTCATCAGGGAGCTTTACCCCACCCCCACAATTCCCACAAGGCCCCTGGCATGACATTGAAAATCGATGTTGTCTCAACAAGATGGAAAGATGCTATAAAATAAATTTCAATATCCTCTCCTTTCAACCAGATCACACACACACACCCTCCCTCAAACACATACACACACACACAACCCAGCTCATCATATATGAAAATCTGGATTAGCAATGCCCCCACATGGGCAATGTTATCTGCCTTTCCTGCCAGCATTCTTGGGCCAGTAAAATCCGGTTACACTGTTCATTGAAGGTAATCTTGAAGAAAGGAAATCATAACATGCAACATAAAATAAGTTGTTAACGCAACAGTATATTGAGCAGGATTTTTTTGTTGCCCCCAAATCGGCATGTTGGACCCAAAACTGAGACCAAAAGGGTGCCAAAGTATCTACATTATACAGGAAGATACAAATAATTAGCATCAGAGATCTCTGCCAGGTTTATTATGCAGCAGCCTCATCTTAACCGCAGTCCCTCCAAACCTCAGGCTAGATGAGCAGAAAACTAGAAATTAAGAGGAAAGGAGAAGGAGAAAGTGTTGGAATTGCCAGTTGTTGCCTTGGAAGGGGAGAGCCAGCCTTTTCTCAGCCTTTCTCGGCAAAGACCCAGCCAAGTGTCTGCCCTCGAACAGCTTACACTCTGAGAGATCACAGTTTTCCATAAAAGAACAAAGGGGATGGAAGGCAAGCGGTTGAAGGGAATGAGCGGACCCATTGTAAAATGGTTCTGAGTTGAATGTGAACAGTAAAGAGACTAGGAGGACACAGGATTGAAATGAGAGAGAGGAATTGCGAGTCTCTTTCACCAAACCTTTTTCTTTCTCCTTGTTAAAGGAAACTTTTAACAAGGAGTCAACATTATGCATTTTAAATCTTTTGTCTCCCCTTCTTTCAGTTCAATTTTATATTGAACAAAGTCTGGATTATTCATATCGCCCTCTGGCTTAAGCCATCATAAATGTGAGAGGCCTGGTTCAGTGGGAAGCTCTGCCTCAGAACACACTGCTTTAGCATAATGACTCTTTTCCTCTGAGAATTGGTTCTGAAACCCACCCAGACTTACTCAGAGGAAACTAATTTTGACTGTAATGGGTACATGTGTAATGAGATTAGGCTGACAGAATCCTGCTCTTTTTCTTTTTTTAGCAGACTAAAATAGATCATATTTAAAAACTTTTTTTCAATCTGAGACTAAAACAGAAATCATAACTTTGAGCCAGTGGTGGTTTACAAATGTACAAAACTCGCAGTTTTATTTTCTCCGCACAAAGACGGCTTTCATTACCAACAGTATGCTCTGGCTTGGGAGTATAGATTCTAGTGTCTAAATCTCCAGGTAGAGGCATTTCCTTGCCCAGGAATCTAATAAGCGTGCCAGAAAACCACACGGAGCAGAATGCTGCTTCCCCCACGCTAGCCTGAGACCATCATCTCGTTAATTTCCTGGTGCTCGTGTGTTTTGGTAATGCATCAATTCAGTGGTTTTTGCATATTTTACGCTTGACCATATATGTCAGAATAATGGTATACAAGCGCCATTTGTAGGCAGGAGGGGAAAGTCTTATCACAAACAGGTCTCTGGGTTTCTGAAAATGGGCCCCGAAAGAATTCTTCTTGAATAATAAACTCTGATGTCACCCTCTGTTGTTCTGGGCAAAAATGTGAAAGTTTCTACTTTCTTAAAGTCCTGCATGGTCCTGTTTAATGTGTGTTACACGCACACATGCACACAAACACACGCACGCACACACGCACACACACGTGCACGCACACACACACACACACGTGCACACACACACACACACACACACACTAATTGTTTGAACACATGGTTCTCTGAACTCCTTTGGAACAGACATCTGCATAATTCATTTTGACCTTAATCAATTATGTTACATAATAGTTTTGTCTATAAATTCTGTTGTCCCAGAATAAAATACTTATAGAGGACTGGGATTAGGTTTTATTATATTTTTAAGTTATTGTCCTCCCTACCACCTCTATCCCAGTGCCCAGTACACTTCTCTGTATATAACTATGGCTAAAGAAATACAATATACATCATCTGTAACACCATCATTACTAGCAATAATAATTGTCAGTTATTAAGCCACTGGCTTAAGTGAGTAGTTCACATCCATAATCTCCTGATATTCTTACAAACCTTACGTATGTTTTAGCCACATATTAAATTTATAATAAAATATTTCAGATGTTCAAAAACAACGCAGTAAAAGCCCATGTGCCCACTGTCGTCACTGTAGTTGAAACCTCTGTTATGAATGTCTTAATAGTTATTGATAATGAGGCTCAGAGAGTAGAAAGCAACTTGCCAAGATTTCACAATTAATAAGGAGTCACTTCTAATTAAGTGTGGGACTCTGGAATAAAATACAGACTAACATAGAAATGACCAAATTTAGCCAAGGAGATAATAGAGGCATGGTTCCCAAAAAGGTTAAAGCAATTTCAAGAATCATCTAATGTTTGACCAGAAAGCCACTTGAAGTTGTAAAAAACTAGCTGAATCTTTAAGAGAACTTATTCCACAATCATCCCAAAGGCTCTCATTGATCACCCACTCCTTCTTCTTTATCTCACGGTTTGGTGATTTTTATAGCATGTTTTTCTTATTTTCCATGAAACATTTATGAGATCCTGCCACTTTAAAATGTTGCCCAAACTCCAGAAGGCTAATAATCTAGAACTGCTCTAAGTGAAATGCTCCTTTGATTTTATCAGTGCTTTCAATACATAAATGTCGAAAGAGTTGGATTTCTCTCTTGGAAAAATGTTAGACTTTGGGGGAAAATTATCTTAAGAATTACAGTATCTTCAAGCTGTAACATTCTACTGGAAAATACTATGAAAAGGATCTTTCTAGAAAGACTTTTTATAGCCTTAATTCTGATGGTGACTGGAAATACCACAGAATAATTAGAATAAAAATTATATCAATATTTTTAAGCTCCCCTGGAAAATGTAGTGAAAAAAAAGAAACCCACAATAGTTCAAACACTTAGGACCTCACAAGCGTTTTAGATAATCATGCTCTGTATTTAGCATTTTCTCAGTTTCTTTAACTCATTCTTCAAGTATTCTTTTGTTAAACTGGTATCTGTTGAACAACCACCATGCATCATGTGTTGTACTAAAACTTAAGTGGAATACTCAAAAAAGTTAAGCCTTAGCCCCCAAATTAAGGAGCTTACTATGAAAGATAAGGCATGTACCTATAAGCTATGATCTAATAAATAAAGAGCTAAGTACCACAGGAAAGGTACAGGTAAAGTTTTACAGAAGATTAGAAGAAAGAGAGAACTTTTTAAAAGAAACAAAGAAAGCTTTTTCGAAAAGGTAGATTTTAATCTGAGCCTTAAAATAATGATAGTGTTTGAATTTTGGATCTAGAAGGGCATTGCAAGCAAGAGAAAAGTGAATAAATGTGCAGAAGAGGAAAATATGGAGCATGTACCATGACTCAAAGTAGAACATGTCAGGCTTGGCGAAATGGTTGGAGAAGACGACTATAGCTAGTCCCGCCAGCGCTAGACAAAGGCACGCATCCTTTCTAAACACCTTCAATGCCACGCCGAGGAGCCCATGCTTCACTCCTTCACATGCAGCCCCCATGTAGAAGAGAGGCTGCTGTGGAATGCACAATGTGCACGAGAGCAGAGCAAGACCGAACCAGGAGATAGGCTCGGAGACTGCTGTCTTTTTTCAGATACTTCTTCAGGAAAGTAGAGAAGGGTGGTATGAGCTAGATATATAACAGAAGAAGACTATCTAATACTTTGGAAAAGTGCGGCTGTTACAGGGAGGGAGTTAGTTAAGGAAGGTTGGTTAAGCATTAAAGATATCTTGGGTGTTTTAAAATAGTGTGACTAGAGGTACAATAGTGCCCATAGAAGTATAAAATACTGAATAGAAACAGATTTGCCAGGAAATATAATGAGAATTGTTCCAAACAGTGCATTTCAATACCTGGCACAGTGCCTTGTCCAAGTAGGAGTGACAGACCACTAGATGTCCCCCCGCCCTCCGCCACCAGAATATGCTCTCCACTTTTTTCATGGCAGTAGAGTTTAGCAGAGAGCAGGGACATCCAGCTAAAGACTCAGCTTTTCTTATGAGTTGGGTGTTGTGACATGACTAAGGGTGACGACACGCGTGTGGGAGTGACATAGATTGCTCTGAGGCTTGGTTTTAAAACACGGGGCATGCAGCCTTCGATCTTCTCTACCTCCATTCTCACAGCCTGGCAGGACAGTGGTCTAGCTCTGGCCACACATCCTCAGACAACACTCTGGCCAGGCGGAGTCATAAGCTGGAATGGCTTTAGATCCCTGAGTGACTTTGTAGGGTACAGATGCTGTGCCATGTTGTGAAAATAGTGAAATGCTCCTTTCTTATTAAAGTCACTGTGTTTGGATAACAGCTTAGCTCTCATCTTCAGTAACAGAGTGGGCACTTAAATTAATACTTATGTCTTGACTGAATGATCGAATAAACAAATTAATGAATGAGCTTAAGACAAAGGAAATCTAGGATCTTAAGAATGAGGAAATCTAGGAGACAGGTGGAAATGCATATCCAGAGTACAGAAAAGAGGTTAAAATTAAAGAAAAAGATTGGTATTTATCTGTATGGATTAATAGTTAGGACTAAATGAGATTGCCAATAATGATAATAACAATGATGATGATGATGATGATGATGATGATGATAAAAAAGAGAGAAAGAAAAGAAGGAAAGTGACCCCAGAAACCTGACATGGAGAAGCAAGACAGGCCACTGCAGACACTGTTCATGTGGGGGGATGGGCGGTGGAAGAGGAGACAGCCACAGGCAGAACAGTAAGAGAACCGGGCATGACAAGTGAAAGTCACATATGCCAAAGTAAGGGAGTTATGAAGTGAGATGTTTCGAGAAGTTGGGAGGGTCAGGTCAGTGGTCTGAGTAGGCACTGAGTAACTGTGGTGGACAATCACCTTTCCAGAAGTCTGACAATGGCTGGGAGAAATGAGAAAAATGTGGAATGGTTCAAGGGAATGACAGGATCAAGGAAAAGGTGAGTTCCAACAGGAAAACAATAGCATGTTGGCAGGCTGAATGGAAGGGACTTTGAAGAGAGGGATATTAACAAATGTTAGCAGGGAAGGGGTGGGGACCAGTTAATTGATTTAGCAGTGTTTCAGGATGGGAACAAGGGATTAAGTAGAAGGATTAGAATGGAATTGGAGGAAAGTGGTAAAGTGGGGGAGAAGTTGGATGAAGATGTAGGGAAATTCTGAGAACAGGAAAGCCAGGAAGTGAGGAGGGAAGCTGAGGGAATTTGGTCTCTAACATTTCACTTTTTATCCATGCACAAGAATAGGGCTGACGACAGTATTCCCTATAGTGCTCCATAACACTCTTAGCAAACTGACATTAAGCTTATGTCTACAGCTACAGAGCAGTTTGATTGCTGTATCAAGACAGAAAAAAAAGAATACTGATTTTTGTATGCTGCTACCCTATCAAAATAAAAAAAGAAAATGAGTTTTACCAAAACTGTTTCTTCCACTTTCCTCCAACATTAAGATAAAATGTTTATTTTTGTATTTTCCTCTTGACTGTGTTATCTTAGCATTAAGTAGTAATGAGAGACCATGTCATTTTGGGTTCAGTTTCTTTTGATTGCTTGTAATATATAATTTAGTTGACAGTTACAACTGTTTTCCTTTAATCTGACAAGTTATTAGACATTTATGCTTGCATCATCATCATCATCATCTTCAGACAAGTCCTCTTTTTCTTAACAGCATTGTTAGTTGAGAGCATTAGTCATACCCAGAGGAATGTATGCAAATATTTTTTTACCTAAGGACCTCAATAACATTAAATAATAAGAAACTATCAAGCAGGTAAAGTAAAAACTGAAAGAGGAAATGTACTTTTGTAGATTATATTTTCAAATCTTTGAACAATATGTAACTTAGCCATGATGCTAGATGGTCATTTGATTTTTAAGTTTTACAATAAATGAATGAATGAATGAATGAATGTATGAATAGAACATAGATTACTTTCAGTGCATTCAGTGGTTCAAAGTACAGAATGTTTCGTGTGAGCCCGTTAGATGTTTATTACTTCAGCCTCACACAAACTTAACAACAGGCCAAAGGCTTTTGAAACTATCAGGTTGACTATAGACACATAGTTTAATAAGAACAATTAATATGATAAAGTAAAGGATGAATCATTCTTTTATGGAGCAGGATTTGAAGTCTGAATATCTATGGTTCATGTGTGTGACTTGGCAATTTATTTCTGTGTTTCACTTTCCTCATCTGTCAAAAGAGGATTTATTTTTATGATAAAATAAGTTATAGCTAATTTTTCTGTAAGTATTTTCTCTAAGTTGTAAAAATTTCATTTAGTCATCCATTTATTGGTTCACTTCTTCAAAAATATTTCTCGAGGAACTACTGAGACCCATACCCTGGGCTAGTCTCCCATGTGATTGACAGATTGGCAGAAGCAATCCGTGAAAGGTCTTGTTCATCATATTAAATTTAAGGGCCTGACCCAGAAGACAGTAAGGAACAAGTGATGATAGTTGCCTTTGGGAGATATTGTCCTGGCATACAGAGAACTAATCTAGTGGTGAGAGTGACTGAGACCAGGAGCCAGACTTCTAGCACATTCCTTTATGGTAGTATCTCCTCATTGCAGAAAATTTGGAAAATACGCATTAAAAAAAATGTTTGAGTATGTTCTTATATTTTCTTGGGGCAGCCATGTGTCCTAGGTTTTCTGGGATAGACCTGATTTCAGATTCCCAAAAGTTCACTTGTACTGGTCAGGCTTGTCCAACTATAAGTGAACTTCAAATTCCCGAGGATAAGGTAAGACTATGTTATATTTAAGTTACTTGAAGACAGAATCTGTCTTTTATCCCAGAAAGAAAGTCAAGAATTATATGAGTAAAACAATAATGAGAAGCAGCACAGTTGGTCAGGTGCTAGAGGACAAGGAACAAAAAGAGAGACATCAAGGAAGAATTTGTATCTAGAATACCAGTGATTTTCAGCCATAGAGTTGAAAAACATTGTTTGGCACAATCAGTGGTAAGTTGAAAGTAATATGCTGCCAACAGAATTAGTGTAAGTGACTTACTTTTATCTATGAATTGAAGGAGGTTCAATTGAGTAGAGGTATAGTTAGTCTGCTCATCATCTGGACACCCCAGTAGGCTGTTGTCCCACAGCAAATTCATCCATCATGTGTGTTGGCAAAATAATGGAGAGCTACTGCTGAGATAACAGGTATAAGAAGGATTTTTAAAAGGAGGAGGATGGTAAAATTTGCATTTTAGAAAGGCCTCTCTAGATATTGGAGGAGGCAAGACCTGTGAAGATGCCGTTGGAGTAGTCAGGTCAGCGGGAGGGGAAGTAAAAGATCTGAATGAGGGCTGTGGTAGCTGAGAGGGAAAGCAGAAGACAGGTAAGAAAATGAGACACAGCCCTTGAAAGTCATGTTCACCCAGAACCTATGAGTGCGACACTATTTAGAAGTAAGGTCTTTACAGAAGTAATAAAATTAAGATGAGGCCATACTAGATTAGATTGGCTCTGAGTCCAATATGAATGGTGTCCTTATAAGAAGGAGGATGTTTGGACAGAGACAGAAACACAGGAAAAAGGCCATGTGACAATGGAAGCAGAGATTTGGAGCGATATAGTTATAGTTGCAAGCTAAGGAATACCAAGGATTGCTTGCAACCAAAGAAGCGAGGATGAAGCTGGGAAGAAGCTGGGAAGACTCCTCCCTTCAAACCTTCAGAGAGCATGGCCCTGCTGACACAGCGATTTTGGATTTCCGGTCTTCAGAACTGAGAGAATGAACTTCTGTTATTTCAAGCCACCAAGTTCATTGTAATTTGTTACAACAGCCCTAGAAACTAATACTGGAAATAAAATAACCGTGACTCAGTCTTTGTTTGGATATGAATAGGAAGGAAGAACTTTGGGCATGGGGAGTGAATGGATGGCCATGGAACTCCTGAGAAGAACATAAAGTAAGGATGAGCAAGCTGCAGTCTCGATCAAAATCCCCCATCTCCCGTGAGGGTGACCACAAATTCTGAGTGGCATCTTTGAGTTCACTGAACAGACACTGAGAGCAAAGCTTACCCTCCCAAGTTGAAAAAATTTTTGGACAATACATTTTTGTTGAAATTAAATGGTGACAGACACGTCCAAGGAATATTGTAGATCCCTTTATGAATCTTGTTATAGGTGAATGTGTAGATATGAAAACTAGTGGGCAGAAAAACACTGAATGGCAATGAGAAGAAATAGCATCATGTTAGAAGATTCGGAACAGGTGTGAAGAATAGCTGTATCACCAGGGAACTAACTGCTCACACACGTCCCCTCTTCATAGCACCTATTTTACTGCAACATAAAAATTGGGTTGTGCACATTTTCATATTGAATTTTTTATTAAAACTTTTATAATAGTAAAAAAAAATCCACTGTCTCCACCAGCTGCCTCCATGTTGTTGTTAATAAAGGTTTATTTTAACACAGCCATGCCTATTTGTTTACATATCATCTATAGCTGTTTCCTACTACAGCATCAAGGTTGAGTTGTTGTAGAAGAGACTAAAATATGACTTGCAAAAACTAAAATATTTGCTATCTGGGCTTTTGCAGAAATAATTACCAATTGAGTAAATACATTATAGCTTCATTTGGAAATAAGCTCGTGGAAATATTTCAGGAAGTTCTGCTTTGATTTGACCAATCAACGGGGAAAAAAAAACATGAAGGAGAACTGTGATATTTACATTAAGTCACTGCCCCCAACGTTTGGTGTTTGCCTTATTCACGATAGGGAAGGAGGGGGTAAACCACAGTGCTCCTCCTTCAAAAGCAAACTAAGCACATCATGTCCTTCTGATACTATTTAATTTCTACCACATTTTTCTTCCATAGAAGGCAACCATTGTAGAGCCTCATTATCGCCTACAGGAAAAGAGCATTTTGTGATGTTGGATTGCAGTCTAAGCATAGTTTTATAACTGCGAAGTGGTCATTCATGTCTAAGTCTGTGAACAGACTGAGATTTCTTATCATAAGTACTCTACCATAAAGCAGTGCTTCTCAGCCTTTCCCAGCAAGTGGCCCCAAGGTCTCATAGATCCTGGGTTAGGGCCCAGCCAGAAGAGATGCGCGGTAAGGTCAGAATCTCTTCAAAATCTCATGTTTCATCTTTAAATTATATTTAAATTTTGGGTTTTATTCTGTAATAACTTTTAATATAAAATAATATTTTAATGAAAACTGATACCGAAAGAAGTTCCCACATGTAAAAGTTATGGCTATCAGTACATTTTAGCATTACCAAATAGAGGATTCTAGTAGTAGTGTGTTGAAATGTGTTTTGCTACATGATATTAGAAAAAATGTGTATTACTCATTATTCAAGAAAAAAGGCAGACAGGCTGGAAACACAGACTCAAATACAAGTTGACAAAGCTATTTGTGTCAGAATCAGGAAGCTGTACAGTTACTTCCAAGGCCTTGTCTTAAAATTTGTAGTAATCTAAAATTGTATCTGGACTATTCCAACCTCTCTACTGTATCTTTTTCAAAGGGCTTCTTACTACAAAACCAAATGCAGTATCCAAATCATTCTGTGCCACTATCGCTGGACATTTTAATATGAAAATACACTCTGGCCTATCTCTGATGCCAAACCAAATCACAAGAGTATTTGAGGTTCCAAGTTTCTGTATCTGACAACTCTATGGATACTGCATTATAGAAAATGCCTCGAGAAGTTAAAGCTATCTCCAAATGATAAGCACAGGTGACCTAGGCCGTAAAACATCCCATTTGTGGGTCAGCTGCATTGGTTGGAGGTGATGTTGCATTATCTTGATCTCTGGGATTTCTTAGCTTAAAAACGAAGATTGGAAGCATCTTTACTTTGTCAAGGGCATGTTCTTTTCCAGGAGAGTGACTTAAGAAAACTTATGACTCCATATGAGTGTTACAGAATGAATTTGTGTTCTGCTAAATCAGGTATCGTGGATCACAGTGCTTCTCTTTCCACCTCAGATTTAAGATACTAAATTGAAATCAGGGCCAGTTACTCACACCATACAGATTTTCAGGTGTCATTGTTTTTGACAATCAAGTAGATTTGGGGAATTCATGGATGGAAGCTTGTCCAGGTTGTCACTGTCATACCTCGTCTTTCTGCAGTAATAGCCAGTTGAGAATGTCACTGACTTAAGGATACTCTGAGTACAGTCATTGTGAGAGAGGGAAGCTGCATCTCTCTCCACGTGAAGGGAAGAGTCTGTTTTTGCTGAGATGCACGTCATCAGGCCCCTTGGCTAACTCCATCTAGACTGATGGCTGCAGGAGCATGTAATGCAAGAACGTTTTAGTGAATACTCTCCTGACTAATTTTGCCCATCTCTATCACACACACAAAAAAGTTTTGCTCGAAACTCCAGGGCTAGAGCAAGTATTTATGCTACTATAATTGAAAGCAAATACTTTGTTGTAATTTTCCCTTAGGAAAATAGTGATCTAGATGAGTAGCTTATGAAAGAAATGAGGTTTGCACTGACTAAGGGAAAGATAAAATAGCATAATTCTCATCAACAAGAAACTGGAAAACAAAAAGAGCCTTCACCGGAGAAGCCCACTGCGGTCGTTCAGGCTGGACTCAGACAGGCAGCAGACTGACCTCATGAGCATTCTAGTCCCAGGAAAGATGAGGTTCTAGGACTGTAGGATTCCAGGAATCCTCAGAGAGCATGAGAGTAGCCCCTATGCTTACTGAGGAAATGCTTGTTCAGTATATACATGACTTAAATCAACAGACTATCTTATCCATCATGAAACATGAAAGAATATGACTGGTTTTGATGTTTGTGGTGATGTATAGTAAAGGGATATAAAACTGAGAGCTTCTCAGAAGCAAAGCTATACTTCCCCCAACCAGTATGTGAAGTATACTGAAAAGCACCTACTATGTATAAGGAACACAGCTTATCTAATGTTGGCAAATAAGATTTTACAGAGATCCCTCTCCCAAAGTTCATCCATTCACCAGTTAGTTACTAAATGCTTATTATGTGACTACAGAGAAGATCCTGCCCTCATAAAGCTTACATTTTAGCTGGTGGAAGCTGTCAGGTAACAAGTGTATAAATAATGTATACAGTAGTCATAAGTCCTTTGAAGAATGAAGCATGAGAAGGGAGTAGAGAGTTGAGGGAAGGGAAAGAGTGGTCAAAGAAAACTTTGATATGATGACATTTGAACAGACACAAAGCAGGTAAATATTTTCTCCAAAGCAGTGAAAAACCGCCTGAGCTAGGATAATTGTCTGTTCAATTTGTCCATTTGTCCACCTTGTAAACCTTGAGGTTAATTGCTGATGGTTGAATTTCTATTTCCTGAGCATACTTGACAGTCTCCCAGCAGTTCATTTGGGCCCTTGAAATGTGATCATCTCCAAAAGCCAGTTCCTGGGCTTCCTGGGTCCCTGGGATGAGTCTGTTTCCAGAGCACAGATGGCCATTTGGACACCGCCATATTGGTTAATGATGTCAGGCACAGGTGTGAAATTCAACATCAATCTGGTATATGTCATTTTCCTTTAGGGTTTCTATTGGAATGAAACATAAGATTAGAATAGTAGTGATGGACTTTTGTCACACTACATTTTTATTTAAATGGTGTAAAATAAGGCTCTATCCAGCTCCTCCTTCGAAAGGTTGTACAACAATCAGCTAAAGCTTTTATATGGACTGGAATCATTTTTTCCTCCTATAACAAACAGGAAAAACACTCATCCATTGGTATGATGACAGTTGAATCTTCTGTCTCATTCCAGGAGAGGCGTTGTTGTCAGTGATCCACCAGCAAATGGACATTTTGATCAATAATTTTTTGGGGACAAATAAAAATTATTTTTCAATCAAACTCATTATTTTGACATTCAGTTGAATAATATAAAACATTCCCATTCTACATGTTGATATATTAGTTATTCGAGGATGGATTTGGGGCCAGTTATTCCTAGTGGATGCAACAGGATACTGTGCAAAATGAAATGTTCATTGGACATCTCATTGTTGAGGCAGAGACTTGCTAATGCCTAGGCTAAAAATCTCTGACTAAGGTTATTTCTTTTGTGCATTAATTACAGAAATCTAGGGCTCAATTAGGTAGTCATTTAAGCATGGGATAAATCCAAAGCTTCTATTTAAAGAAGTCTTGTAAGTCTTACTTCTTGTAAGCAGTCTTGTAGGTCTTGACTGCCAGCAGTTATGAGGTAAAAGCATTAACTTTCATGAATGTTTATGTAAATAAACAGGGCTGGAATGGAACTCAGAAATTGCTGATTTAAAATATCAGATTTTGTGGTAAGTAGCAATTTAGGTAGGTTTTCCCAGTAAATTATATATGTAGTTGATACCCAACTACCAGCTGGTTGTGTTTCAAAATTATATTTGTAAGTTGAAATAAAATCAGAGTGCATTTCCAAAAACAATGGTGTCATAATGGTGTTAAAAATGGAAATTCACTTAATATTTATTTAATCCATATTGAAACTCTGTTAGTTTGTTTAATTTATATCAAGACAAATCATTTTTATTTGCAATTTTTAAAAAGTTTATGACATACATTATTTCAGGTATTATGTCAAGTAATGAGCTACTTAAGGGCTGTGGGGTCAAATTGATCCTAGCTGCTGGATACCGGTAGTGCGAGTTTGGGCAAATACTTACTTTGTTGTATCTCAGTTTATACAACTGTACAACAGGGGCAGTAATATGTATTTAGAGATTTTATTTTTTAAATGGCATAGTGAACAGTTCATAGAAGACCGAAATTGGCCAGAGTGTGATCTCATCATACACTAAAGCATTTTCTCTCCCTCCTGTGTGATACCACTGTGAGACATTAGAATCCAGAGGGATCGCCTGCCTCTTTTTTGTGGGCCAGTGTAAGGGCCTGATCATCAATTTGTTTATTTTTGGCAAAATAGCCTCCTTGTGAGAAGGCAACATGTAGCTGGGAGGGTCTGGGAGTGTGATTCCCTCCTCCTGCCCCTCCCCCGTAAGGCATCATGAAAGCCACCACGAAGAGCGGGTGGGTGGGCTGGACCATGGCCCCCTGTTCCTTCATATCATGTGGGACTGAGTGAATGGCCACAGGTCCTGTGGGCTTCGTGTAAAGGTTTCTGAGGCACATTTCTTGGCATGTGTCCCCGATTTTCCCAGCATGCACCACTTCTTCAGCTCGTAGGCATCTTAGTGGTTCCTAGTTCCTGTCGTCGGGCTCTCATTCTCACCTGTCTCGGACCAACGTCTAGAACTACCACCAGCATCACCACCACCACTGCCACCGTCACCGCCGTCACAACCGTCACCACTGTCACCACTGTCACCACCATCGTCACCACCCCTTTGCTTTATTCAGCCAAGTTGTAGGTCCAGGGCAGAGGGAGAGGCTGAGACAGGGGTGGAGGAGGAAGGTGGGTGACGGAGCAGGCGGCGTGTGGAGACAGATCCAGGGGCTCGTTTCCAGTTCAAGATTCTGGCCGCTCTTCTCACCTCAGTCGCAGGGCCCTTCTTCGTCTTTTGGAGCATGTGTCTGTCCTCTGAGCCTCTCTCCCTCGGAAGCCACAGTGATAGTGGCTGAGCAGGGATCACGGCTTGAGAAATCCATCTCGCGTTCATTCTTCTGCGCACTATCTGCCCCCGCGCTCAGCATGGCCTGGGTGGGAGAGACAAGACAAATAATAAAATAAGTAGATAATAGTATTTATTATACATAAAGTATAAAGTAAACACAAGTGAAATTATATATTATATATAATAATATATGTAACATATACTAGATAATAAAAATTCAATATGCATAATATGTAGAGAAGTATTATAAGTTCATTATAATTTTCTAGAAGAAAACAGAAGGCCCACGAATTTGAGTATATATTGTTTCATCTGCAAAAAGAAAAACTCACATGAATCCCGTATTAAAATGTATTATATGTATTACAAATATTGAGAGAAAAAGAGACAACCTGGTTTAAAACACCAGCAACAACACTGGATGGCTATTGATTTTTGTGAAGTGTGAAGCTAAGGGGAGTGTTTGTTCCCATGGAAGGTAAGGATGAAAAACAGCCTAGTAAGTTTGAAACATAAAAATAATAGTTTGAGTGGGTTCTTGTTTTTAAGCTCTGTCTTAGGATAGACTCGGGGACAGGGACAGGGACAGACACTGGACAGTGGGGTCAGGGCAGGGAAAGAGAGTTGGAGTAGGAGAATCTGAGGGGTGCTGATGACCTCCTTGCCACCCTTCACCAGGTGGCTTTAGACCTGGTCTGTGTTTAAAAGTCCTGACTTTCCTTTTTCAGAGGCCAGGTCACCTGTCATGTCTAGAAAGAACACATCATCGTAGGCTGGGTGTTTCTGAGACAGAGTCTCTAACAGAGATTTTTTTTTTTTTTTACCTAAATTTAATTTAGAACTCCAGCCCTCACCACCTCCAGCATCCCTGCTGCTGCTCTCGCGTGACCCGAGGCTGTCTGTGCGTGACCAGTGGCTGTCTGCGCGTGACCAGTGGCTGTCTGCACACCACAGACCCCTTCGGAAACCTGCCGCTAAACTAATCACTGGGTGGCACCCAAGAGCCAGAAAAAAGACAGATCGAATTGCAGACACTCTCTAATACACATATTTTAACAATTTCCTCCATCCTCACTGAAATTATGCTAATATTTTAGTTGAGTTTCCTCAAGTCTGGAACTCAAATTAAGTCTGTCTGTTTCATTTTTATGATAGTGCTTGAAATCACTTGCAGACAAGGGGTTGTTGGGCCATGAGATTTATAGTGGCAGTGCTACAAAGGTCAAACACATCCTGAGGAAGAGGAAAGCAATCTGTAGAACCAGTGTTTTCACTGCAGTAAAGTTTATAGCTGCATTAAGGGAATAGTTACAAATCAGTTGGATGGTGTTGATTTCATTGAGAATAAATGTATTTACACTCGTAAGCTTCCTCTCAATAATATTCTAAATGTCTTACACAATGGGGTTAGTGAAGGTTGGATCTAGGCATATTTCATGAGTGACAAAATTTGTTTTTCTTTTTTCCACCCATCCTTCTATTTGTTACTTTCACAAAATGGGTTTATAATGGCTCTGTTAGGCTGAGTAAAGGTTCAGCAGTTTTTGAGACTTCCAACCAAGTCAAAGATGCTGTATAAATTTAAAAGTAAAATGACTGTTCATGTGAATGTTTGTGATTAAAGATGAGATAAATCTAGAGAAACACTATGTCCCTAATACTAAAAACTGCTTCTTTATGTGATTACTAATCAGTTCTTACTGCAGCTACTCATTAGAACTTCTCATTGTCCAATCCCCGTATTTAAAGGAAAAACACAAGTACCCCAACCTGTATAAGACCTACAAAGAACTGTGTTTATGCTCAGCACAGTCTTCATCTTAAATAGGTTTCTTCTGTAATCCTATATCACAGCACCCATTTCCTTCATGGAAATAAGCACTATTACTTTTTACAGTTAATTGTAAAATGACTTTATGATTATGTATTGTTTGTATTAATTGGGCAATTACTATGTAATTATCTTAGCTGTTGTTTATTTCTTTATTTATTGTCTACCTTGTCCACTAGACTGTAGGTCCCCACAAGGGCCCCTTGTCTTATTCCCAGTCGGGTCCCAGGGCCTATGCCTGTGTCTGACACTTAGCCCTTAAAAATATTTATGAAATAAATGAATGAATATTGCTACATTCTCAGCATTCAGCCTTACAGTGAAAATGCTTTCATCCCCTCATTTCAATTCAACACAAAGTAAATATGTTCTAACTCTATTAGATAGTCTAGAACCTTCTGTTTCTGTCATGTGGTTTTGTTCTCTAAGAGCTGCTGTGGCTCTAACAAATGTGAGGGGAAAAGAATAGCAGTGCTGAAGACATCCTTGCCACTCCTCTTCACCAGTGACCATAGACACAGTCCGCGTACCATGTGTGGCACCCTTCCTACTCTCTGTGAGAACAGGGTCAAGAGAAACAGGAAAAGGAGCAGTTCTGCTGGGCTGTTGGAGAGCAGATGGGCAAAGAGCTTGGAAAAGACTTGTCCACAGCTGACTCCAAGACAGTGTTTAAGAATGAGTGGGTGGGGCTTTGTCAAAGGAATAAGTGGAGGAGGGCTTGCAGGTAGAGAGAAGGACATGAGACTGGTAGCTGAGAGGCGTAACAACACTCTGCACTGTGACAACACTCCAAGTCATCAGGGTTGCTGGAACATAGCTCTGTAGAAGCCACGAGCTGCCAGCCATGGATGGGACATGATTCACCACCTTGGCCAGCAGAATGAATAAAAAATACCCTGCCACATTTTAGAAAGAACTCAAGACATTTCAAAATTAAAATAAACTTCTTCCTGCATTTTCTTAAAGGAAAGCAGAGGATCTAGCAAAACCAGGCCTCCTTCCTGAGGGGCAACAGTGGATGAAGCTGACCAGTAGCCACGCGTTAGACACATGTGTCTTCTCCAATTCTCAGCCATCTCACAAACAACGTGCTCGTATTAATTTCCCTGCGTCGCTTCATCCAGGTGTGTTACCTGAAGAGCCTGCCGGTGTGTGAATCCATCACCCATAGCAGACAGTGAAGGCAGACAGAGGCAGTGGGGAGGTAAGAGCCAGACTTGAACTCCGTTCTGTGGTCATTGTAGCCCCATCAAAGCTGTCCAAGTGAGAATGACGTGGATAAAAATCGTTCTCAGCAACCGAAGAGCAGGCACCCTCTCTATCTGTAAACTGGCCAACTGGCAAGTGCCGTTACTTCAAGGTTGAGCAGACTCTTCCCGAACACACACCATGTGTAAACAAACCGACTGGGTGCTGTCCATGCTTTGGGGGTATGTTTGGGATATTTGCAGGAATAACAGGCAGGAAGGGTATCACGTGTGATTAAAAAAAAAAAACACTGTAATTTCTCCAAATCATCCAACTCTTATTATAATTTCATCATTGGAAGAAAAGTTGTTTTCTGCAAAGTATCTTTGAGGGACAAATATTTTAGTGTTTTCAAAAATGAAGTAAAACATAAAAACATGTACTAAATAATTTAAAATTTAATGGGATGCCCTAGATTATTTTTTAAACTACCGAGAGCACAAGAATTTATTTTGTTCTCAGAATATTAAGGTTATCTTCTCAACTTACTGGGAACTCTTCACCTAATTTGGCTTCAGATAGACATCAGCTACAATGATAACATGTAGGCAAAAGTAAGGATGAAGCCCATAGGTGGAAAAAAACACAGAATTAAAAAAAAATAGGAATCAGGAGCCCAGCACTCATTGTTGGGATGCTATTAATATATAATTTCTGAGTTCTACACCTACCTCTGCTCTGGGAATTTAAACTTGACTTCTTCACTTTCAAAACGAAGACAATATGCTTTTAAAAACACCCTCAAAAGCTCTAATTCAAGCTGCAGTTCTTATCTTGGACCCTCAGAACTTTATAGTGAAAGAACTCATTGATGCTTATGTTTCAAGCAAAGAAAAAAAAAAGATTTTCTTCTTTGTTAGGGCTAAACAGACACTGAGGGAAGTGACTCCAGCCTTTTCTAGAAACTTCCCACACAAAGGGGCAAAAAAAGAGATTGAAACATCAAATGAAAGGTAGGGAAACTGAAAAACAAAACTGGTGAGTGTCTCAAGGTTACTTAAAGTTTCCTTATCTGCCCAGCAAACAGGTAATGCCCGAGTAAGGTAAAGCTACTGGGTACCCTCTGCAGGCAGTTTGAAAATATAAGGCATTTAAGCAATGGAATGTTTATTGCCAGGTTCATACTCTGTAAAGTAAACCAATTAGAATTACTGAATGGCTAGACATGCCAATCAGAAGTACAGATATTCAAATATTTCAGTTTCAAAAGTTAATGGAATTGGATAATGCCAACTAATTTTTTGAGAAGTATCTATTCTCAGTTATAATGTGACTTCTAAAAAAATGTATAAGAAATATAGCATTAGTTTTGTCCAAGAATGAAATACTGTGTGCTGAACATGGTTTCGGCCCATTTTAAGAGCTTTCATAAATTCTTCTACTGTGTCTCTCTTATTGGATTGTCAACAGTAATAACACTTAATATTCAAGATATATTCTTCCCTTGTAGAATTTATCAATTTAGTAGTTTCCCTTTCCCAGTTATAGATGAAGTTTGGACAAAATAAGGAAGGCAGTTTCCAGAAAAATCAATAAGGAAGAAGTCTTTATTATTTTAGTAATTCTGCTTGTATAAGCTTCAATAGGGCAAAGCTTATGTCCATCTTGTCTGCCATTGCATCTTGCATCTAAAATACAGTTTCGGATAAATTAATTAGTATATGTATATATGTTATTTCAACAGTGGTTTTATCGAGTTTTCTAATATAAATCATGCTTTTATATTTTGTTTTGATTTTAATGTACTAAAATCATAATGGAATTTTTTTTCTTCTATTCATTGATCAATCCTAACTGGTCTTTGCTTACACCTAACCTAAAAAGAGCAATTTTACACTCCAGTGATTTAATGTATAAATTGCAAGGCCAAGATTGTCAGAATTCTCAAATTCTAAATCACTTGTAAATGATTTGTAAATAATTTGTATTGAAGAAATGAACTAATTTCCTAGATATCTACATGTGTCCTATGAACCGTTTGATTTTCTACTCTTTAGCTTGCTTTTTCTCAGAACTCTGACTTATCCTAAGCCTAAAACAATCTGGAAATCACTCCTGATTTCTCATGTTTTGTACTTTCTGAATAATTTGTCACTAAGAGTGGTAATTCTTTTACTTGGGTTCTCCCAATTTTCCCCATTTTTCTGCTATCGCACGGGTCTCTGTCGTGGTCACAATGAACACCTGATGCTCAATACACCTTGAGCACTCCATGTAGAGTGTCTTGTGGCCCATAGTGCCATCCTAATTCTAACTTCATTATTGCTTCTACTCTCTCTCTTTCTCAGTCCACTCCAACCCATCGTTCACACCACAGGCTTCTATTTTCCCCAAACTTTGCTCAGGTTCCACGTTTTTATGGAGCCATCCCAAGATGCCAAATCGTTCTTGTATGCATTTGTTCAGCACATGTTAATACCACTTTCTTGGCAGATATTTTCGTAATTGAATTCAATATAATGTCATTTGTTCTTCATTTATTTATATCTTCCTCTTACTCCGAAAAGAATTTAAGATTACTTATATAAAAATAAAATAAAAGCAAAATAAAAACAAGTAATTAAGAAAAGTAGAATTTACTCAGAAAATGTATTCCATAAGTCTTTGTATATCTAATAAAGTTAGAGCATATTATGAGTCTGAGATTTTTAGTATCCCACCAGAAAGCCAAGAAGAAAGATATGTTTACTGGATTTACAATATGTGGAAGATTAAATTTAGACAGTAATCAAAATCGGTTGCTTAGAAGTACAGCTCTTTTCCTATGAGACCAGAAAAACATTTCTTCTGTAGGTCTTTATCAAGAGAACACATGTATTATCATAAACAATGCCCTCAATAACACTCTTAGGATAATAAAGCAGCTGGTTTCATAGGGCTATTTCCAGGAAAGTATCTCAGTGTAACATCAAATGGTGGTTCAACAAAAGCATTTCTAAGAGCATGGTTAACTGTGTAAGTTTTCAAAACTTATCATATATACAGCAAAACACTGACAACAACAGCAATTACAATTACAGCTGTTTTAACATTTATATAGATCAAGTAAAATGTGCGTCACTTTATTGTTACTTAATCCTTACAATGACCTCTTGAAGTAGACATAATCCTATTTCACAAGTGAAATTTAGAGTGCTTAAGAAGCTTCATCATGAACACCCAGTAAGTACTGGTCAAGATCTAAGGCACTGCCACCACTTTAGAGCCCTTCCTGCTTGCTCAGTCAGGTCTTTCTCCCTTAACATGTCCATTAACCTGAAGTTTAGCATTATGAATGTGTCTCCCTATTTTTAATTTAATAGAAATGAAATCATTCAGAAGTATATGTGGTATCTGGTGTCTTCACTCAATATTGTTTAATGGAATTTATTCATGTATGTAGTTGTAATTTATTCGTTTTCAATGTTGTGTTATTTTCCATTATAAATATGTCACCTTTATTTAATTATTGTACTATCAATGGACATTTTCATCATTTCCAGTTTTTTATTATTATGCAGAGTGTTGCTATAAGTTCTCATATCTGGCTCTTTAAGTACAAGTACACACACTGTCATCATGTATTACTCAACACTTGGGAGTAGAATCATTGGATCATGAATGTCTTCAGGCTGTAGTAGACAAAGCCGCATTGTTTCCCTCTATGGGTGTCTTCTCTTCCTTTCTTCTCCTAACTTCATTCTTCATCTATATCAGAAATATAGCTCAACTCAGTCAAAGGCATTTCTTAATGAAAAGATTGTAATTAAATAAGTTTCTATTCCACAAAAGCTTTTCATTTAAAAATGTAGAAATAAAATTGTAGAAAATTATGACAAAAATTTTTTTGAAAAAGTTTAGTACAAAGAAGTAAGGGTGAAGTTTTATTCTATTTTAATTATAGGATATGGTGAATGAGCTATTGCATGCCTATTGCTGTAGGCAGGAAGCCCTCTCAAGGGCTTCTTGACACCACCTATCAGACCAAAGCACAAAAATTTCTTTGAACTTGAATTTTAAGTGCCTTGAAATACTGTAATCTTAATTAGCTATGACACATAAATTACTTCATTTTGCACCCACAGCCATTAGCATTCAGAATTCTGAGTAGAAGTTCCTGAGTTCTCGGGTTAATGTGAATGCCGGGACAGCTGCTACCGCCCCAGGAAGGAAATATCTTTTGCCTTCAGTAAAAAAGTACAGAACAAAAGTGATGCCTTCCACTTGGCAGCTCTCACGGAATTTATCAGGAAAATTGCTTACCTGTTGTCTAACACTGTTCCTCTAACATGTTAAGAAATGATTATTCAGCTTCAACAAAGGCATATTAAGTTAAAGTTTCTCCACAAAAGTCCATGGAGCTCATTTGGGGGGTTTAGAAGCTTTCCATGAAATTTTAATTCCATGTGTTCATTTATTTAGATGATTATCTAAGTAAGGGAATGGAGCCTTTTTTGTCCCACCTAGGTGACCATCTCTCACTGAGCATTTGCCTCTCTCAGCTTCAGCGTTTGTATTTACTTTCACTTGTACTATAGTGTCAGCTACCATTGTGTTCCTTCTCAATTTCAGGCCAACAAGAAAAGAGAACTTTCTACGTTAATGAGGTGTTCAGACATGGAGTTTTACAGTAATTCAGATAAATTTTAAATAATGGAAGAATTAAGTATTATGGAACATTTGGTAATTAAGGCGGCCCAAACTCAAAAGGTGTCAAAAGAATTTGTGCTATAGCACCTAGTTCATTTTCAACAAAACAACATTAAATTGATACTAACTTGAATTTTATTGGTTTCATGGGTTTGCATTTAAATGTAAACACATCCTTGTTGATAGAAGTGTAATAGCATATAAATACAGAGTTTATATCTATTTTTATACATATTTGAAAAGTATAAAAGTTATATCAATAAAATCTTGGAGTCTGTTAGAAATGTTTTCCTTTAAAATGAATCTTTACAGGTTTTTAAAGTTTGAAAACACTGCTCTTGTAGATCAGTAATAAGAATGGCCAATACATGTTGAGAACTCCACTTGCATTATGTTTTTAATCTTTACAGGCACCCTGTAGAGCAGAGAACTACTACATAGGATGTTTTACTCCATATAATAGGGTACTACTGTATAGTAGGTACTGTCTCTGGCCCATGTGACAGGTTAGGAAACTGATGTTAGACAAGTCATGCCCACAACTCACAAGTGGTTGCCCTGAGAGTCCCACCTCTAATAATGACTGTACACTATAAGTTACGTTAGAATTCACCAAGAGAACCAAGTTTTTCCCCAAAGTGTAGACAGTGGTAGTCATTGTCAAAGACATGAGTCTCACCAGATCTCACTCATTGCCTGGGCAGCATTATGACCTTGGCACATCATTTAGACCTTGATCTCAGCAATGTAGTTTTAGGTTCTATTTCTGTAAATCCCCTGCTCCTGCTACCATCCATCCACCTGGCTTTCACCTTGGAGAATAGTTACTGTCACTGTCACTATACGCTGCATTCTGAACCATTTTTGAAGAATGTTGTTGTTTTTTGAAACACTAGCTGTATACTTGGTGGTCACAGCAGCCTGAGAAAAGTTATCCCATCCAACTGCCAGGAGAACCCCCAATTACAGCAAGGACCTGGAACTATGCTTCTCTTGTGGAGGGTGAGATCACTCAGGCAGTGGACAGAGCAGAAACAAAAGACAAAAAAAAAAAGGAATTCAGTGTCTGCTTAAGTAGACACTTCTGCCTCCCTGAGAGGGAAGAGGTGGAGTTTAAATGAAAACAAGAGTAGCCTGGTTAATTAGGTCTCAATTCTGCACAGCTGCAGCCTCAGTGTTCTCAGGTGACAGAGGACAGAGCCAGAACTCCAGCTTAGAGACTGGAATAAATGCCACTGATTTGATCTGAAAGAGTAATGAACAATACTGCAATTACTTTTTTTTATTTTTTACAAACAGTAAATTGTCATAAGTTGTGTTATGATGGGAATGTAATTGAATATATAGAAAAAAATTCTCAACAGTAAGTAGAAATAAACACTGGAAGAAAAGCCAAGAAAGATCCAAAACAGCAACACTAAAAAGAAACAAAACTTTTCAAGTTTAGCCCTTCATTTAGAACTGAAAATAATATTGTTTTATCCATAACTCCAAATGCTTCCCTCATAAATTGAGATTCCCATGCTCTAGTAATCCTGCCATGGTTATTTTTCTCTGAATCTTTTTTAACTTATAGTTTTTCTGCTTTTAAAATTTATTATGAAATATCTTAAAACACATGAAAATAAATGTAAATATATGTACATATGTGTGTGATATATATATATGTATATATATTATATATATGACAGAGAGAGAAAGAGACATCTGTGCATCCCCTTAAGAAGAAGGACTTTGTTGATTACATTTGAAGCTCTTTGTGTAAATCACAGATTTCTCCTACTTTCTACATATTATATATATATATTAAATATTAAATTTAATATATTAAATATTAAATTCAACTCAACTATTTCTGTATCAGTGTAGGAGACAGATGAAATGTTTATTACACACTTATAAATAATGTTATGGTAGGAATATAGACAACTTAACTATCTATATAATTATCCACCCCTAAAATGAATGAACCATGAAAAGAAAATGGTTGTATAATATATATTTGCTCATCTTTGGCAGGCAAGTACTTACCAAGAGTACTCAAAAATTGTTTTCTCATTTTTTTCATGTGCTAAATATGATGAGACAGTATAGCAAATGTGATACTTTGGTGATAAATATAAATTAAATCTATATTCCGTATCATTTTTCTGCTTGAAACTAAAACACAAGCTGTAAAGTTACTACTTAAATAGCCAGAAGATTAAAAATATTATCCACTTTGGATCTACTTAAGCTTGTCATATTTAGTACACACAACAAAACAGAACAGCTTAGCAATGTAAACTCTTCTGTACTCAATTTATCTCATCCAAAAAGCTACTTTGGATGAGGTCTGCTCTATGCAATTTCTGTTTAAAAGAGACACCCAGACTTAACAGCATATAATATGAGCATCTTGGATCCTTCAGAAGAGGATAAAATGCAGTCAGTGGACATTTTAAATAAATAACTAGTCTGTTGGTTGATCTTTATAACAGAACGCAGAGTATTTATTATAAACTGGAGATCTTTCACATTTATATTGTTTAAGTCTTATTTAATATTAATTTTTTAAATAGCAAAGTAACATTAAAACATTTGAACATCACTTTTTGGATATAGAAATACATTGTTCATGTAGAACAGTGGAAAATAGCCTGATAAGATTAATAAAGCTGATATTAAATTATGTATGAAAATCAGAATTATAAACACAATGTGCTTGACAGAAGATCTTAACTAATAAGATTTTACTACTCACTGTAACCTCTTTCTTATTCTTAACCCCAGCCACTAAGTGTGCCCAGAATGGTAATTGCTTAGTTATTAGAAACAATTTTGCTGAAATCAGACCTAAAAGCATGCAGTTGACTCATGTATATCTTGAACAAGTTGAAATATTTTGTTTGTAGATCTATTTTTAGCTCTTGCAATCCTTCCCATTCTGTTCACACAGGACCTCCATCTGTCCAGCATAGCCACCATAGCTGCCCTGGACAGCAAGTTCTGGAGTGAAAGCCCTGGTTGAAGCACAGCCATCTGAGAAACTATCCAATCATTTGTTGAAGATCTTTTTAATGCCCATTACTCATCAACATCATGCAGGACTTCAGAGAATCAAAATGTACACACAGCTGCTCTAAGGGCATTGGGTAGAGCAGAGGCAGTGGCTGTTCCTCTGAGTTAATGCAGGAATAGGCCAGAGTACAAGCTTCACGGACTGGCGGGAGCCGGCATGGAGGTAGCCACGCTTGGGTGAAAGCCTGGTTTCCTCAAGTGAAGGGATGTGTGAACTCTTATTTATTTATTTATTTATTTATTTATTTATTTAATTTATTTTTTGAGAGGTTAGTAAGAATGGTGCTTACAGCCAAGAGGTGGAAGGACGAGGGACTTCCAGAAAATGAGCAGTACATGCAGAAAGGCACAAAGGCATAAAAATCTTATGTATGCAAAGTACTGTTAGTGGTTTGGTGTGGCTGGAATACAGGTATCAGGGAGGACGTGACGAAAGATTCGCCGTAGTGGTAGACAAGGCATTGTGTACACCAGTGGAGCAGACCGACTTGATTATTTTATTTCATTATTTCTAAGATGCACATGCACGTTTCACATTTTGACGTCTCTGAGATTAGAATGCACCTTTCACATGATGGCATCTGGCAGTCACTGTCATTTGGGACATTGTTATTGCCAGCATATGTACAAACTCGGTCATAGCTGTTCCAGGCTCCAGTTGAGTTATGTGCAACATGTTGGCATAATGCCATTAAAATGTCTTTAAAAAGATTATATATCATTCAAGTGTCAAAACGAAAAAGATTATTGTTTATGCAGAAAGGCACAGAAACAGAGCAGGAGAGCTTATATTTGATATTAGAGAAGCAAGTAAATCCAAAAAGATTCTATTAATAAATGCAAATTAAGAATGTTACGTGATAAAAAACATTATGCCACAGTTTAATGGGTATTTTTTCTTTCATAGTAGTACATAAAGTAATGCATCTTATAATCAATAGTATGTTTGGTTTAATGAAGCATCCGTTATTAATAATTAAATGTTGAAATACTGTGCTTACTTCTGTACTTCTGCTTTTGTTTGTTTTTTTGTTTGTCTTTTGTTAGAATAAACTTTTCTAAAACATAAAAAGGTAGGTTACTTCTTTCTCAAGAATAGGCAGCTGGGTCTTGTGTTGTTGATTCTAGGATACTGTGCCCTATGGGAAGATATTAGTAAATAGAACTGGCACTCCAATGAGGTAGACAGCCCTGAGGATACAACACATACACACATATGTGTGCACAGCACACATCTTGACTCTATGGCTTCAAGATAGTTGGGATCAGTGGACTTTTCAGAGGAAAGGAAGTTGGAAGAATGGAAGGTGCTCTGCACACCAGGGTCTTACTTCCAGGTCATCACCAGCTTTGTAGACAGGTCTGACTTCCTATAGGGGTGGATGCGCATGTCTCTGTGGAAGCTGGGTCCAAGCCCAAGGCCACGAGAATGCCCTGGAGGCCAACACTGATGTGGAGCAAAAAGAGTTCCCAGTCCTTTAATGTCCTGTGCAGACCTAGACAGTGAGCGTCTTCAGCAAGACCAGGAAAATTAATGTTCAGAGGCATCTTTCCCCACGTGCCCGAAACCATTTAAGTCTTAGAATCCTATTACAATGCAAGGGGGTGGTGCATGAGCCACGAAGTATGAAAAATTAGGGACCCTAGATTTTTTAACAGCCTTGGTCTTGTGGGCTCAGAGACTGATGTGAGTTGATTTAAAAAAGAAATAACTATGGCCTCTCATTAAGCATAAATGTATTTCTCTATCATCAGGCCAAAGAATTCTGAGAGAAACCATTGATTGGTGTCTAAATTAGGAGAGTGGGTTAATTAGATCTTCAGTACCTTCAATATTTTGACAACAATCAAGACAATAGAAGTAGAGTAGGGTAGAGTAGGATGCGGATTTTGCAAACAGACATGGGAGAGTTGAGCATCTGGAAGAGATCAGTACAAGGAGGGGATGTTTTAATTTAGAAAGTCTTCAAGAAATCCCAAATCATAATGTGGAGGGAGCTGATTATTCTAATGATATGTAAATATACAGTTTATAAAATATTACTCTAACAAAGCTGAATATTAGCTGTTGACTGAAACACTGTTTCCCCTGTGTTCTGTCACAGTCTAGAATTCCATGTAAGAGAGAAAGTATGTGGAGAAAGAATGGGCTTTTAACCAAATCCATTCATCAGGTAAGATGGACATGAATATGAATGAAAATTGCTTTCATCTCCACCCTACTCCTTTGAGCCAGCAGGGTGCAGCCGCATACCATATAATTATATATGAGTAACAATCACATTTTCTTAGGACTTTGAACTCTTGACATTGCAACCTTATATCTTGGCTTTGGTTTTCTTCTATAGAACTTAGTTTGTCTTAACCCTTTGGTTCCAGGTAAATGGTAAGGAGGACCATTTGCCCAGAATATATTCCCCTCCCTTTTAGGCAAAGCCCATTGGCACATGATCCCTACTCTAACCGCATGCCTGGTGACTGGCTACGCCGTCCCAACACACCTCAGCTCCACCCTTAGGGTAAAGGAACAAAGACGGACTTTGTGTTAGCTGCATGTTCACCAGCGAGAAGTTTTCCAGGCAAAACCTGTCTTCTAAGGCAACATAGATGATGCCCAGGTGGACAAGAGTCAACAGAGTTTTCACACAATATTTGGATTTTCTAGCAAGAAGAAAGAAGCTCCCAAAAGATAATCATGAGGAAACAGTATCAGAAATTCAGAATACTAGTCAGCATCAGAAGAATCAGTCAATTCATGAAGTTGGTAGATTCAGGGAAGGGGACTAGACCTGGGATTCAGGAATGGTACTGAGGTTAGCAAATGAGGCAAAAGGACTGGGTACTACATCTCAAGAATAAGACAAAATAGAGTTTCCCACCAGGGCAAAAGCTTAGGGTTATCCTAATTATTGAGGGCGACTTGACTTTGGAAAAGAATAGAGGCTAGACACAGCTCTACCACGGTCGGCAGGGATGAGCAGTCCATGTGAGGGTAGGCCTTTGAACCCCAGGCTGGACAGGCCAGGGGAGATTGTGCTTCTGGGGCCCATGCAGCGTCTCCTGTATAAGGCCACCCTGCAAGACTAGGAGAGGTAAATGTTTTATTAAAAAAATACTTAGATCAGCAAAAATTATAAAATATGGTATTATATTTAAATGTCAGAGCATGCTCATACATTTGTGGTACAAATGTGAAATGATATAACCATTTAGAAGGAAATTTTAGACTTAGAAAAAGCACATTCTTCTTTTACTCTTTGATTCAGCAACCCACTTTTAGGAATCCATTCCACAGGTACAGTAGAAAACTATGGAGCACATGTACTGTTAAATGCAAAGAGCACAATAGAGAAAATATACGTGATGTACACCTGTTCATCTAAGAAAGCGGAGAATTGTGGAAGGCCAAATAATGGTTTCTCCCAATATGCCTAGGCCCTAATTCCCAGAACCTGAAATAAGTTACCTTCCACTGCAAAAAGGGCTTTTCAGATGTGAGTATATTAAGGACCTTGAGATGGAGGATCATCCTGACTATTCGGGGAAGCCCAACGTCATTTCAGGAGCCAAGATGGATGCAGAAGAGAGAAGTTAGAGGGAAATGTGACCACAGAACAGTCAGAGAGAGGCAACGTTACTGATTTTGAAGATGGAGGAAGGAGGCCACCAGGCAAGGGATGCAGATGGCCTCTAAAAGCCATTCTACCTGCAGGAAGGACACAGACTTCTGCATGGAACCTCCAAAGAGGCACACAGCCTTACTGACACTGGCTTTTGCCCAGTGAGAGCTGCGTCATGCTTCTAACTACATAACCAGAGATAACACATTTGTGTTGTTAAAGCCACTGAGTTTATGGTAATTAGTTATGGCAGTCAGAAAACATACGGAAAAGAAAACAGAAAATTAAAAGAACGGTTGCAGATGATAGGCGGAGGGAGGAGGTAGGGTAGAGTGGTCAGGAGGAGAAACTAGACTTGTGTTATTTATACATTTGACATGGGCCATGTACATATTTTACATAATCATAAAAATGAAGTAGGTAATCAACCTATAAAAATGAACTAAAACTAATTCACTAGCAGCATAACCACACAGAAGTTCAAAGTGACTTTAAAACACAGTTGTTTGGCTATAATCTCTTATATATTTCAAGAACAATTTTTTACATTGCAAGGAAAACCTTACATTATTTTCATTAATAATATAGTTGCTGGTAAGTTTTTATTATTGTTCTGAATATTAAGGCTGTATTGAAGATAAAGCAAATGAGAAATATTTGTAATTCTAATTTTACCATTTTGCATCATTAGAACTCAGATTTTGAGCATGGGGAAAATAGATTCAGAATGAATGTCAAAAAAGTAAATAAAAATCCTACATTCCTCAATTTAAATTTGGAAGTATCAGTCTAAATTTGTGATGAATTCTATTTAAAACAAATTTTTTCTAGCTTTATTTGCTGAAAATACCTAGAAATATTGGCCAACTCAGTAGCAATGAGTACTCCTAGTAGCTAGATTATGACCTCCAAACACAATTTCCCACTGGTAGGAACCCAATTTTAAAATTGTTCAGGTCTTGGAAAGAAAGGTGCATGATGATAAAGGTCCACTTTATTATGCTATATTGCAATGAAGCTGTAAAAGAAGACTAAAGTCATGTGAAAGAACACAGGAGTAACTCAAAGAGTCACCCACTGGTCAAAAGTGCGTGAGGCTAAAAAAGGGTGATAATTGCAATTGGACTGAAGCATTTCAAGTACATTTAAATATATGAGCTCATAAAGGTGAATGAATTAGCCATTGTTGAATGATTCTCAAGTATTAGCTCTTTATTTTGAATAGTGGTCTTTCTTATGTGTGTGTACATAATAACTCGTGCAAGTTCTCATAGCTAGAAAAAAAGGAAGCTGAGATTCAAATCCTGATTTGATATCAGGCTCCCTACTCTTTACATTGACTGCCCTATACTGTCTCCAAACACAGATGAGAAAAGTGTTCTCTCACTGCCTGTCAATTCATTCTACCTCACTGACCCATTAGCTACAGACCCCCAAAGGCAAAGGATGCCTTTCCTGATGGAATTTACAATATTAAATTGCTGAGGACACAGGGATGGGTTTGTGGTCCTAGGCCTGCCCACCCACAACTGCTGAAAATCAGATGATGTCCTCAGAGAGAAAATGCATTTTAGTCCCTCGTGGGTCCCCAACAGTGGGTATACTGTGCCCAGATCTTTTAGTAACACTGGCTAGACACGTGTGAGGACTGGGACATCACAGGGCAAGTGTCTGCACTGAGTTAATTCCACTGCATATCTGAGAAGTGGGAGGTCTAGAGGGAGGCTGGGGAAGGTTTAGGGTCTGCAGTGATAAACAGCAAAGCTGTAGGTTTTTGAATCCAAGGTGTTGTGGTCAAGGTCAGCCAGAGCACAGATGGGGCAGTTGGAGATGGTACCATCCAATGGAAGCCGGAAGGAGCCAGGGGAGCCTGATCCACAGACAGTTATTTACGCTCTGATTTCCTCTTTCCATTGGTTAGGGCTAGTTGGGCCCAGCAGGGGGCGGGCCATAAAGACCTCATTCAGCCAGTGGGACAATCAGGGGACAATAAGATCAACACAGTTCTGTTTAAGCAGAGACAAAAGAGCCAGGTTTGGCTCAGAAGCCTTTTTGAAAGCTGGGATCATTGGTGAAGAGGGGACAAACTGCTGCCTATAAACCTAGACCTGGGAGCAAGTGAAATGGGCTTTCATAGGCCTGATCAATAGGGGAAAACATGTCCTGTGCCCCGCCTATACCTGTGTAAGGACAAAAATATCTGGTTCAAAGATTTAAGAATTAATAGCCAGTAATTCAGACACTTGCTCTCCATGACATCCACATGTTCAGCACAGTGTAGACCAAACATCTGGGCGATTTAAAAAGCTTTACTTCTCTCCTGGTTGCTCTTGTCTTTTGGAAGATACAAGCTCATTAAATCGCATAGTCAAGACGGGTGGGGGTGGGGGGTGGCAGCGTAACATATGACTAACAGTGGCTCAGAAAACAGGCCAGATTGCCTACAGAAAGAGAAAGAGGGCCTTGCTATTCAAAGTGTGCGTCGTGGACCAGCCCCACAGACATCCCTTGGGAGGGTGTTGGACAGGCAGACTCTCAGGTTTATTACCAACCCTACTGAATTGGGGTTCATTTTAACTACCCCATGTGACTCTTTTGCAGCTCAAGTGTAAAAGCACCTTTAGAGCATTCGGCATTCCCATCACCATCGTAGCTGCCATGCATTTAGCCCTCACCATGTGCTGGTCCTGTTCTTCATGTGAAATATCTCATTGTGAAGGAAACACTCATAACTCCCGTTTTAGAAATGAAATAACTGTCATGCAAATTTTTTTTTTAACTTGAAAAGTCACATGGCTTGTAAATGGTAGAGCTGGGATTTAAACTCAGGTCCTTAGAAGCCTAAAGTATGTCTTCATTACAATTTTCTTATCCTCGGATATGGTCATACCCACAAGTAGAAACAACTTTGGTAGCATTATGTATGATCATAAAATATAAATTTATTACAGAGACAGAGGAGGGAAGAAGGGCAAGAGATTCATCATCACTGCCAAAGAATTTTCAAAGTGAGTTAGGACCAGATTTAAACCGGTGAGGTGGAGCAGAGAAGTCCACGCACTGTAAGAACCATGAGTCTTTCTTCACTGATTGTTGCAACATTGAAAGATTCCATGTTCCACGGAAATATTTACTGGAGAGAAAAACAAAATTAACATTTTATGTTTCATCTGTTTTGACAAATACATAATTGCTCTTAGCCTGGCAAAGTTTTCCCTGTTGTCTCAAATGAAAATTGACTAAATGTGACATAAGTTAAGAATTAATCCCTACTGTAGTTAGGATTTTCTATAAAGCAGCTGTTTCTCATTCTTATTTCTTGAGAATCATGTACTGATTATGACAGACTTATTAAATGTCTTCAGGAGGCTATCTGTGAAGCTGTTTGGGGCTTTTTGTGAACAGTTTCTGAGTTTTATCACAAAATTTCTACCCAATTCTCTTGATCTAGGGGTGGTTTATATTAGATAACTGAGAGATAATAATCAGAAAGAAACAGCATGCCTTAAAATCTGAAACAGGGCTATTTTAATCAGTATATTTTAATTTAAATTACTTTTAACTATTTTTCAAAAAGAGATTCCAGATTTCTAGTGTTTGTAATTCTTTCCCTTTAAAATATTACTTTGAAGTATGCACAAAACACACAGTGGCCACATCTGCATGATGCGATTACAGGTTAAAAAAAGAGGACATTCTGTCAACATGACATCCTGCCAGTGTCCCCAGAACCCCAAGCCCCTGAACTGTTCTGCCCACCATCACAAGCACATGTGGATGTCAGCTCCCATCCACTATGAGCGGTTTCTTCCTCTGGTTCCCAAACCTCCTGTCCTCACTTTTTTGCCAACTCTCCATTATGTACTGTTCACTTGAAATCCTTTCTTATTCTCTAACCTCTCCTGAGAACATAATCCAGATTGTCCCCACTTTTTTCAGAGTCCCCCATATATTACTAGTGCTGACAGCGTTTTTCTTAGATGGGGTGAAGGAACTTGTTTGCTTCCTAGAGGCTACTGTGGCATTTCTGTAGCTTCATTCTAGTTGAACCGACCACAGTCCAAGTTGGTCTGAGACCTTTGTCCCCAACTCAGTGCATCTGCGCATGTTGACCTACTTTTTCTAGTCCCTCTGTCCCAACAGAGGTCAAACAGCCCAATGAGAAACTGTAATTATCTGCCCCAAAGAGTACTATTATAAATGAAGCTGCTGTGAACATTCATATACAAGTCTCCTTGCAGACATCTATTTTTATTTCTCTTGGGCCTGTGAGTAGAATTGTTGAGTTATAGGGTTACCTTTATTAGAAACTGCCGAACTGTTTCCCAAAGTGATTGTATCATTTTTTTTACTTCCACGAGCAAGTTCAGAGAGCTCTGATGTCTCCTTTTTCTTGGCAATAATTGATAGAGTCAGTCTTTTAAAATTTCAGCCATTCTTGTTGGTGTGTACTGTTATCTCTTGTGATTTTAATATGCATCCCTCTCATAAATAATGACTTCGTATGCTTATTGACATTCATATTCTTATTTTCTGAAGTATCTGTTTAGATTATTATTTTACAATTCTTCAGGTTCACTATCTTATATCACTGAAGTGGCAGTAATACATTTCCTCTCAGAAGCCAGAAAAGTAGAAGTGATGTATATTGCACTGAGAGAGCCTCTTCTACAACTTCTTAAAGCTATTTAACACTGCCAGCCAACTCGGATATTTCTTTAAGGGCAACAAACAAATAGCTCTTATAGCAGCGGTCCTGATGATCTGAGGTGGAGCTGAAGCGGTGATGCTAGCACTGGAGAGCGACTGCGAATGCAGATGGGGCTTCACTGGCTCGCCTGCAGTTCACCACCTGCTGTGTTGCCTGGTTCCTGGCAGGCCACAGAGTGGTACCCGTCCATGGACCAGAAGTTGGAGACCCCTGTCTCATAGCGGTCCAGGGATGTGCAGGGGCTATGATGGCCTTGTGTTCATTCTCTCCTGTAACCAACTACAATCGTTTTAAGCCTTGGTCTTAAGGGCAGGTAATGTCCTTGCCTTTTCACAGGTTAGTCTAGCAGAAAAGTCAGAATGAGACTGAGATAATATTTGGTGAGTTAAGTGGCTAAGCTTATTCCTGAATTGAAAAAGGGAAGGCAGAAGTCCCATGGTGGGAGCAGTGGCCAGGGAAGGACACAGCTGTGAGGTATCAGCCCCCAGTATTCACAGCAGCTGGGGATGGCTCTTCAGCCCTGAGGAAGGATCTTTGTGGACCACTGCGGTGTCAACTATCATTCACCTCTTGTGCTGCTCAGATTCACTTCCGATAGTACATTTATTCCACCTAGGAATAGGGTCGCCGGAATTCTCTGGCTTCTTTCCTAGGAGACTTGGGGTTAAAAGGATGAACTATAGCTCTCTCAGATTGTTTGGATTCAGACCCTGACTCTGCCACGTTAGGTAAGGTCTGAACTTCTCCACTTTCTGATTTCCCCCAGTGTTTGGTGGAGCTGGCAACAGTTGTACCTACCTAGTGGGGTTTTGCAAAGATTAAATGAGTCGATGTAGATAAAGCATTGAGAACCTTGCTTGGCCCACTATAAGTTTTCTATAAAGATTTTCTCACATTCTAATTACCTCATTTAACATTATGATTGACCCTAAAGTATAGGCATTTTGTCAACATTTGGCAAACTGGAGAACTGATCCTTCAGAAGGTCCAGTGACTTGCTTAAGACCACCCGGATAGGGCATGGTGGTGTCAGAGTACAGACTTAGGTCTTTTTGTGTCCCAGAGTCACCTGGATGATGCAGTACATTTTTTTATGTTGTTATTGTTGTTTGTTTGTTGGCCCTAATTATCTGAATAGAACATCAATCCTCTGAGTTCTTTCTATGTGTATGTAGGACTAGCATAGCATCTGCTCAGAGCAGACACTGTGTGTGCTGTCAGCGTGGAGAGGCAGTAGCTTCCTTTGCTCCCAGAGACCTGGCCTCTTGCTGCCTTGCCTCGCCGCTCTGTCCTGGGACTGAGTCTTTGCTTTTGTGTTTTAATTGTTTAAAGGCTGTACATTCTACACTGATACCATATCCCACACAAACAAAATCACTCAGGTTCGATGAGGTGCAAACATTTCTGGGACTTCGTTCTGTGCCTCTGTGAAGAATTTCAAGCACATAATATAATTAAGTTGATGGTGCTTGTTTGCTTTAAATAGATGTCTCAATTCCTTTTTTATTTTTAATCCAATGGGTTAATTCATTAGAAGATCTATTATTTTTAATATATCTTGGTTATTTTTAATAATTAAGATGAGTAAGAAATTGACAGAATTTATCAGATAGGCACTAATTCCTATCATATCCCACAGAGCATCATGGCTAAAATGAATAGGTGTAAATGTGGGGTGTACTAAATGCAAACTGGAGGTTTTGTAAACAACACATAAACTATAAAATATTTTAGCAAGGTTGTAGCATAATGCGCAGTTAAATGTTTGACTAAGCTAACATATGGGCTCAGCTTTGGCGGTAGACAGCGAAATTTGGTCGATGTCACTCATTAACGTCACTGCGCAGTTTCCATTAATAAATTCATCAGGGGTTAATGGGAGTCTCATGTGAGTAATCAAGACCAGGGTTTTCTTTCCTGGCTGGTTCACTGATGAATCTTAACGTTGAAGCAGCAATCAAATTTCTTGGAAAAACAAGGCTGCCCCCAAATGGTCTGGTTGAGTGAAATGTTGTAAGCAGACGTCTGTGGTTCTCGCCTGTCTCCCTCTGGTAACAACACCACGATTTCCTCTTGACAATACCCATCTCTGATTCTTAGTTTACATGGTTTGAGTGGAACTGTGCACAGAGGGTAGGCATGTGACTTAGATAAAGTTCCAGTAAAACACTGTGAACCATTCGGAACCAACTGGACTCCACATCAGGGCTTTGTTGGCTTGTTAAAAATTTTTAAATCTCTCTTCCCGCTGGGGTTGATGAGTGGATCAGCTGTAAAGCAGTCATTGCTGGCAGCCTCTGCGCCATCATAAGCAACTCGCTTCTGGGAATATGGAGTCCTCGTGGGAGGGGAGCCTAAACCAAGAGGGGAGGAGAGGGGACGAGCCTGGCAGGGAGGCAGACCTGAGAACTGGTGTAGCCCTTGGGTCCAGCTGTCCTTCAAGTTTGCCCTAGCAGTTTTCTATTAAATCAGCATGTGTATATTTTTACCTTTGAGTTGAATTCTTCATCACATCCAATTGAAAGAGTCCTGATATAATAGCTATTACCTTATAAAAGCATCAGGTTCTGTTATGTTCTGAAGTACTTATGTCTTAGATGGTAGAAAATACATTTTCTCAGTACTCAAGGTTATTTCCCCCTCCCCCTGCCCACACACACATAGCTCAAAAGACCAATTAGAAAGTTATATTCAGTGGGTCTGCTAGAGTGACTTATATTTCATTGTCATTAATAATTTGATATTTTGGAGTTACAGTCACAATTTGTATTTTCTTGTTTGCTTTTGTGCTTTTGTTGCTATAATTAAATTATACTCAATTAGCCTGATTAAGTTAATATAACAGTTAAATAAAATGACTAAATAATAGTGAACTCAAAAATTTAAACACTAGCAAGTCACATAGAGAAAAGAGAAATCATTGTGCCAGGAAATGGAGTATAGAATTCTAATATTGTTATTGAACAATAAATTTAAGCGTAAGCTTTCTAGCAACCAAAGCCAAAAGAAAATTATAACAGATTTCAAAATTCTCATTATCTGTTAAAAGGAAGCTTGTCAATTACTCAGAGATAAACTTCATACCAGATCTTTTATTTTTTTAAAGTTTTGCTCAGAACCGAGTCATGGGTTTTTTACTTTTTTTTTTTTTTTTTTTTTTTGAGTCTGGGCTTTTGTTAGAAAAGTCGCATTTTGTTTGCTTTGTTTCTTTTTTCTTCCATTCATCATGAGACTTGGTAGCGGCTTTAATAAAATGCTAGGATAACATTTTCATGGCTTGCCTAATGCCTAATGATTACAGAAGAAGAGATAGAAACCAGCTGGTTTAACCTTTAGCCAGGCCAAGACTGAAGCGAAGTATCTTATCAGACAATTGAAACCACGTGCTCCAGCTCAGACCTCCTGCTCAAAAGGTCAAGGAGGTAATGTGCAAATTCGGGATGCTTCTGAAAGTCTTTTAAAAGGACTTCTGGGTGGTAAAAGCTTGGCCGAAATGACTTCTTCATGTTCTCTGGAAACTCAAACCCAGTATTTTTGCACAGAGTCCAGGCAAAAGTGGTTGAATTTGACCTTGTTACTTCAAAGCCTCTATTGCACTCTTAAAGATAAAGGAAAACATCACTGCCTCAAAACAAATGGACCACTGGCTCCAAGCAATCATCTGAAGGTACTTAAACAGTCAAAAGCTATTAATATTATCAGAGTTGTGCCCCTCTTCTTGGAAATCTCAAGACTGCAATTTGGTTTCTTCTCCCGGCATCTATGTTTGGCTCCATTTCCTTTCCTTTCTTCAGTCACAAGTCTCTTGTCCTTAAATTGAGTGCTTCATCAAACCGTTTATGGGACTCAATTAGTCCTTTTCTTGTTCTTGCAGAAACCTGTACCCTCTGTGTTAAAAGTCCAGGAATAGCAAAATTAAAACCACCAGATCGAGAAATAGCATGTAGTAAGAGTTCATTGTGCATATAAGGCCATTCTCCACCTGGGAGCTTTCAAATTTAAAACTGACGTGAAGTGCGGGGCATGACGTCATAGGGTAGCTTGTGCCCGTGAGAATGAGGAAGTTGTTTAATTAGATGGCAGGAGATTGGTTAAAAGGATTATCTCATACCAGTGTTAGGAAGATGACTTAGGTTTCTTTTATGATTATTAGAGGCATTTTTATGAAATAAGCTAAATTCAGTTTTTCGTGTGTTCATAAAATAAACTAGATTTAGTTTCATTTACATGGAGAGATACTTATGTGAGCAGGCTGCTACAACAGACACTTCTAAGAAAATATCTTGTGAGTATGGCATACAGACTCTGAATCCCCACAGCTTAGATTTAAATCCTAGCTCCATCCTTTGTGTGATCCTGATTTAACCTCTGTGCCTCAGTTTCCCATAAAATGGGAATAATGAAATAATGAGATAATGAAAATTAGTGCTGCTCCTGATGGTGTGATGAGGGCAGGATGTTAATACATAATACGGGCTTAGAACAGTCCCTGGCCTATGGTAAGTGCCTATGCTTATACGGTGTTTGTTGTCATTGAGCCTGCGCTCACTGCACTTGTGGGGTGAGGTCTCTGACAGTCCTGTCCTGGGAGCACAAGAAAGTTGAGCCCCAGGGGAGGGGCTCGCAGTGAAAGCAGGGAGAGAAGCACGGGCAGGCCATGGGGCCTGGGTGAGAGCCTCAGTTTTATGCCTGGGCACAGAGCTAACTTATCTTACAACAAAGGTGCAAGGCCTTTCTTAGTCCAGCATGGCCCTCCTGGAGCCCACTGCACGCAACAGACCCTGCGTGGGAACTGCTGAGACTCCCCAAAGACTCCTAGAGACCCTGCTCTCCAGTTCCAAGCCACAGCATCAGTATCACGCCTCTTAAGATTAGTTAACAAGCCCTTGAGCCCTTGATCTTTTGAGTCACTCTTCTCTTGCTCCAGTCCACTTCCACGTCTGGAAGTGTACTATTGCTTTACTTCCTCTTCTAATAAGGCTATTTTTTCTGATGTTAAAAAAAAAAAGAAAAGAGAAAAACAAAGATTAGTTAACAAAAACATGCAAATCAGTCATGCAACAAACCAATCTCCACTAGGTACTTCACATAAACTGAAATTTTTTCCATGGCTCTTAAACCATCTGTTCATCCTTACATCTTCTCCACAAGAAAACTGAACTGATTTAACTAAGGGCCTGTCTCTTCTAATTCACGCCTCAACTGCAGGCTCTATGCATGCGACATGGACAGTTAGTTATAAAGATAAACTTTACACTTGCATCCCACCTAATCTTTCCTTCCTTCCTTCTTTCCCTCATTCCTTCCTTCTTTTCTTTCCTGAGAAGCTCCAGAAAGGATGGATGTAAGAAGACAGTCTCATATCTTGCTACCAAAAGATGAATCAACACAGCTTTATTGAAAGGCAGCTGTTGAAATTACAGACATACATCCTCTTGGCCCTGGCATGTTAGCTTTCAGGAATGTAGGTTCCAGATAAATCTTGGCATCCCAAATGCTAGAGAAGATTAATTTCTATTGTTTTAACAAGTATTTATTAATATATGCAATGTATGTTTAATGTAGAAGTTAATCTTCTTTATTATAATATACAACTTAGGTAACTTATGTAATACTTTATAAATAATTTTATAACTGAAACCAAGCACTTTTGCCATCATTGAGAAGTTGCAGTGATTAAAACAGTATGAATTAATTTTTTTAATTTCCTAGTCAGCACATTTTTTGTGTGTACTGACAATGTCAATGGTGATTGATAAACACTAAAAGCCACTCTGTCCAGTAATAATGATGATGATCAGGGGGCTCTTGGCTTCACAAAGTATAATCACCTCACAGATGTTTATGCCTGGCAGTCACTATCCACATTTGCTAACTATTCACGAAGCAAGCATGTCCAGCAGCATTGGTACTTAGTACTGTGGCCTGCCTTTATCCTATTGTCAATCTGTGAGCAGTTTGGCGAGTATTTAGACTGGGCAGATGAGTTGTTGGAAGGACTCCTTTAGTATTTGCTTCCTGGTTTTCCACGTAAGAGGGGCTTCCACTGCATAGGGAATTCCCAGACTTGTCCCCTTCACCTTGAGTTTTATCCATTTTAGTAATTGACAGCCCATTCAGAAACCTGGGGAATCACCTTTGCCTCTTCCCTTTTCCTCACTCCCACTACGCTCAAACCATCAGCAGGTCCTGACCTCTCTACCTTCAAAATATATCTTAGATGTCTCTGCTTCTCTCATCTTTATGCCTCTAACATCTCTCCCAGGATAACCGCAGTAGCTTTCTTAACTGGTCATCCTGCTTGAACCTATGCCCCCTAAGCCCTTCACCCAGTAGTTAGAGTGAGCTTGAAGCATGTAGATCAAGTTACTTCCCTGCCCAAAAGTCTCCAATGGCTTCCCATTGGATGGAGAATAAATCCAAGTCCCTTTCCATGTCCTGCAAGTTTTGTACCCTTCAGCTCCAGCCTTTTCACCCTTCCAACCTCATCTCATCAGGTTCTCCCTCTCCAGAAGCAAACTCTGGGCCCAGGGTCCTTCTGTTTGTTCCCATGATACCCGCTGCTTGGTCCTGTCCAAGCACTCTGTGGCTGACAAGTTCCTCCCTCCCTTTACCCCAGGGCTGGAGCCTTCTCACCCCTCCATGCAGCATAAGTTTGAAAGGCTTATGGCTTAAGCAAGCAGGCTTAAAGGGGAGCCCCCTTGGTCATTTTATCTTTATGCTCTTCAGTTGGTTCCCCATTTTATGTTATCAACAAACCCTATTTATTTTCTTTCTAATGCTGTTAACAAATTATCATCATCATCATCATTATTTTATTGTCTGACCCCAAAGCAAAGCATAATTCTTTTGTTTTGTTCGCCACTTTATCCTTGAAACATAGTGCTTTTCCTGACACATAGTAGCAACTTGATAAGTATTTGCTTTTGAATAAATGAATAAACAAGTAATACTGCTATTGATCTAGCTATTTATGCAGTGGAGCATTCTGGGACACTAATTCAATATTAACCACCCTCCCCAAACTTTTTTTTTTTTAACCACAGAAGCATTTAACAAAACTCTAAGGATGGCCAAAGGAAAGCAGTAGCAAAAGCCAGAACATATTGACAAGAATATCACCACCTCACAGATCAATATTTAAAAACACACAGGTCACACATGTTTTGCAGTCACCTTTATGATCACTGCTCGACTCCAGTGGGTCACGTTCGCAGAGTCTAACCCCCTAGGGCTGGGTAGCTGCCCAGCCTGCACAGACACATGCACACCTCCTGGGAGGAGTGAATTCATGTAATTGCTTGAGGGGTGGAAAAAAGGAAGAAGAAAAAGAGAGAAGAAAAAAGAATAAAATAGTAAAAAAAAAAGAAAGAAAAGAAAAGAAAAGAAAGAGAGAGAGAGAGAGAGAGAGAAAGAGAGAGAGAGAGAGAGAGAGAGAGAGAGAGAGGAGAGACCAGGAAAAGAGTGAGTAGGAGAAGGAAGGGAAACTGGAGAAGAGAGAAGAAAGAACCGGCGAGGCCAATGGCGGAATGAGATCCTGGCCCCACACCTCACTGCCCCCAGCTCCCAGCCTGCCCTCCAGGACCCTCTACTGTTCTTCAGTCAATTGCAGATAAACCTGAAAGTCAGCCAGTTGCTTAGGCCACTCACAGCTTGAGGTATACGTCTGATATGTGCACATATACATAATTTTAAAAGAGTACTTCCCTCCCGCTGAATTTTATTCATTTATGGAATGCCCACTGTTGATGTTTTAGGGTGACTGCGCCTGTAGCCATGTGAACAATAAAATGAGACAGAGAGAGAATCAGGAGGACCGGCTAGAAAACGGTAATAACAGTGTCAGAACTGGCGGTGGTCGAAGCCAAGGCAATAGTAATAGCGGTGACAACGGGCATGAAATACATAACCAAGAGATATGGGTGAAGAAATAGCAAGATTTTATAATAACTGAGTGCAATGATAGAAGGAATAAAATAGAATCCCAAGTTTAGGGACCTGGACAAAGCTGGCTACTGTTATAAAACTGATATTTGATGAGGAGATTAAGGAAGCAATTGGGTAGAAGGTGGAAAATCAGTTTTTACATGTGTTTAAGAAAATTAATCTTTCGGAATTTAAACTGAGTCTTACTGAATAGAAAGATTTGTTAATAAAACAGCATACTATAAAGGTATCTGCATAAAAAATTTTTATTCTTAATTATGTGACGATAACTCAATTATGTAAGAGAAACTTTGATTTAGATTGTATTAGTTTTCAATTCTCCTTCCTAATGAGGTCATACAGGCAAAATAGCAAAAATACAAAAATTTGAACGTAACTTGGAAAGCAAATTTTTAAACTAAACTTCGCCATTTCCCAGAGATGTTTAAAAAAGGAAAAGAAAAAAGTTGTACATGTTTCCTTTGATTTGTGGCCCCCAAAATTGTACTTGCTTCATGAGAAATTAGAGTAAAGGAAAACGTGGGAAAAACAGAAATAAGACAGGGATTGGGAGATTTTTCAGTAGATATAACTTGGTTAGAATTTTTTTGTAATTAAGAAAAGAATAGCATTTTATAAGAACTAAAATAGTAACAAAAACTTTAAAATCTCATTTAAAAAACGGGTGAAGAAATGTAAAGACTTAACTCATGAGGATACACAAAGCTATATATGTCATTATCACTTTCTTGTCTATAGACCAGGTTATCCACTTATGTATAACCAGGTGACACGAGACAATACGAATATCACCTCAAAAGTTGTGAAAATTTAATAAATTTAATAAGGTCTTCATGTGTGAAGACCTTAGCACAGCTTCTGCCATTAGAAGCGCTTCAGTAAGCCATTGCTAGTCTAACTCTTTGCTGGTTCTAAAATGAGATCTCATAGTTGCTAAAAGACTAGGTCCTGACTTTTCATCAGTTTGTCCATTGATTATTTAGGCCCTGGGCAAATACCCTTCCACCTTTAGAGCAGAGAGCCGAATAAAATGTCTGGCCACCATTCCAGTTCTTATTGTCTCTTGGGCATTTATCAAGAATAATTATGCTCTTCTGAGTAGAGTCACTTCTCCACTCTTAGTTTCTGAAGCACAGAACCAAATATTCAAATATTTTAATCTGTAGTACATACAGTAGCATCTTTCTCTTTCTTACTATTCTTTCTGCACTGTAGTGTTGGGACCACACTATCAAGTAGCAGTGACCCTCCCCACTCAGTCTCCCTGTCTCCCACCACACCAACTCCTACTCCTAACATTTCTGGGAGCCTCAGTCTTCCAGTGGCTGTGGAAGTGTTGGGATGGAGGTGGCCAGGAATAATAACAGTGGGAACCAACAGTACTATGTGCCAGGACATGTTCTAAGTATTTTAGATACTCCCTAAAAACCTTATTTAATCCTCATGCCAACTGTATAAGGTAGATTCTATGAGTAGCCTCATGTATAGATGAGGAAACTGAGGCACAGATTGTCAAGCTCTTTGTGGCAAGAAGTGAGTAGCGGAACTAGTACTTGAACCCAGGAAGTCTGGTTCTAAAGCCTACTGTCTTGCTACTGCACTGGCCTACCTCTCTGGAGAGTATTCTAGCACCTGGGTGGTAGAATGATGGCAGCTACTTGTTTTGTATGTCCCTGTACAGAGCCAGAAGGCCGAAGGTGCCTTCTCTATTCTTCTGTTCCACAATGTCCTCTCCAATGCTAGTTACACTCCCAATTCTGCCATCAAGATGCTATCCACGTGTCCCTCGCCACAGCTTCCAAGGCTGGAATTTGGGGTGCCATGCAGAGTTGTGCATATTGGGTACTGCATGACCTAAGGAGGCACTACACTCATTGTTGACACCATAGATACACATATTTATTACACATTTTCAGCAGATGGCAGTGAAGTTTCCTTGTTCTAACAAAATTTGTATGCTATCACAATTTTCTGGCAATTGTCCTTTCTTCAGTTTTTTAAGAGGGCATTATGTGGGCTACTCACAATCCCAACGTTAGCTGTGTTCAGGCTTCTCAGGCAGATTTCTTCTGAGCTCTAGCCACCTCCAAATAGCCCAGAGCCCTGGCCGTTCCCACCCATACTATTTAGACTAAACATAGTATTTTTTTCTCCAAGGCCTCAAACTAGCCTAGTCCTCCAAGAGGTGATATCTTTCAAGAAACTTTACTTCCACCTGGCCCTAAAATACAGCTATTCCTTTGATATGGAAAATCTGCTACTTCTTGAGAAGAAAAGGGTAGGGAAATTTGGTAAAAGAAATACTTTCATTTTTCATTTTTTCTAGTGAGTATAAAATAAGAAAAAAGATAAAAAGACCCAATTAATCCCCCATCCTCCAAGGAATCTTCCTATTGGATTAATATTTGCATTCTCTTCTGCCTGGCCTCTATAAGAGAATGAGTCCAAAAACGTTTTCTTTTGATGGGCTGAAGAGTGAACTAGGTCAGGATGCAAATGGGGAGGCCACTCAACAGACATTTCTGAGCTTGCAAATCTTAGAAGAAAATATCTGAGAGGCCTCACGGCAGGGGCACTGGTTACAGAGGACAGATTTGAGAGAGATTTGTGGACGCAACTGAGGTGTTGAATTTTGGAGAAAGGCAAAGATTGTAATTTGGAGTTTTAGAAAGTTTTTGTGTCCCATGCTTTGCAACTCTCTCCTCAGTTTCTGTGAGGAAACACACACACACACAAGGCATTTGAGTATTCCACCTATGTCTTAAGAATGTGACAGTGTGCTGGGTGGAATCTTTGAGGAGAAAGAAAACTCAGAAATGTTTGTGTTTACTTTTTGGTGTTACGTTAGTTTTTTCTTTATCTTTGTTGTTGAATCTTTCCTAAATGTTGTTACTTAAAAACTTGTTTTAGGGGTGTTAATAGGTGACAACAAGGAAAACCCATGGCTAAATAAGTGTAGGAAATCTCATGCAATAGTTCTTTGTTCCTCTTGGCCTATTAAAAGTACACAGCTGTCCTAGAAAAAGAATTCTGAAAGGCTTTTTACCATCCTTCAGTGTCCTATGGGATGCTGATTAGGAAAATGTAATAACCATGTTAATAAAAATTAAAAATACATCAAGGGCTGCTACCTGACACCATCTAAAATTGGAAGACAATTTTTTTTTAATGGAGGGGTTATATATTTTTTTCAAAACACTATGGCCAAAGATTAGTAACTTAAAGATGTTGCAGCAAAACAAGTAAAAATGACCGAGAAATTTCCAAACAACTATTGTGTTGAAGAGTACTAAACAGTGGAGGATTATTGTAAATTGAGGAAACCTGATTTGAACAGAAAGAAATTTATGTTAAATCATCTATGGTTCTCCTAAAGTAATTATAAATGAAATGATCAGGTTTGTTTTATTTAATCTAGTAACAATGCTTTCCTAAAGGTACCTTTTAAAAATTAGTAGCAATGGAAACAAGCAACATGGGTCAGCATTCCGTCATAAGTGGGAAGTTTTGACAAATGTTGCTTGTTGGTATAGTTTAATGAGACACTGTCCTTAGCATAATTAATTTTGAATTTTCTGTGTTGAGCAAGATCTGTTAAGTTTCTGAGGAATTACCCCAAATGCACCGATAACTCCAAATGTTTATGTGTCACCTAAATGCACATATGTGGAAGATAAAGGAAGGGGGAGAGGAAGGATGACGACCTTAGGGTTATGAACAACATTTAAGTTCATTTAAATCAATGGCTCCTGTTTATTTTCCTTCGGAACTGTGAGCTGTATTGGATTTCATCACATCACACACCTGCATCTTCTAGGTTTGTTTACTTTCCGCCCCTTGACTGCATTCAATAAACAGTACTCAGGATGAATAACAACAGAGATAGGATGGTGGAGAAAATCAGCCGCAGGAAATCCATACTTTATTCTTAAACTTATTTTGAGTAAATACAAAATTTCATTATCTTAATTTTGAGTAGTTAGTTGAGATTTTGAATTAACTTTACAATAAAATGAATACATTCAAGAGGGTGTTTCTTGACAACTCTTGTTGCAGTATTAACTGTTGGTTTGATTTACTCTTCTCTGTAGGAAGTTGAAATCTGTCATCATGTCATTTCTTGACAATTTCTTAGAGACATGTTTTCTTTAATTCCTTGTAGTTTAGTGTTTAGTATGCTGTTGAATGGTCGTTTAGATTACTGTAGCACCCCTTCATGTCCACATGGGCATGTCAAGGTAACAAGTAACTCTTTGGTGACAGCACAAAGAGAATGTCTGAACCTTTCTTGTCAGAGGCGCTTCGTGTTTTGGTATGTACCATTTCTGTTTTTCACAGACAGTATTAAAACCAGGTTGAGGACACATCTCATTAACCAGTTATGTCTCTTCTGAGACTGAGAGCCTGAAGCGACTGCATAGAGCCAGTCTCGGTACCTTGTGTAGTGCCTGGTACACAGTTGGCAAGCAGCACGTATTTGCTGAATCTATTCGAAGTTCGGTTATATAAATCATCACATATAGCAGATTATAGGATCAGGAGATTTTTGAACTGGGAAAGTGATAGTGATTACCTGAACTTGTCCTCTCATTTTATTAGTGGGAAACTAAGGCTGTGAGCAAGATCAGAACTACTAATTCTGCATTTAAAAGCCTGGGCATATGGATACTCACTTGCCTTCTCATGTTTACAGACTTGTGGAATCTCAGAGTGGGACATGTCTGAAGTTAGCGACAGACTGTGATACACAGATCTCCTTTACAATATGCTCTTTAGACAGTCCCCCTATGAGCTTGTTGAGGTGGAGGCTATTTCACTTCTTCAAAAGCAGTCCATTTGATTTCTTAATGGCTAAATGTTTTCTTTATATTGAGTCAAATCTACCTTCCAACAATTTCCATTCATAGTCCTTGCTCTGCTAGTGATATGAAGTGAAAAAAATGTGAAATCTCTTTTCTGTGTATGCGGTAACCTTCACTGTTTTAGTTCAACAGAATAAGAATTGCTTGAGTTCCTGATCTGTGCCAGGTGCTGCTAGGTGCTGGAGCCTTAGACACAAAAGGCTGTGTCCAAATTTCTTTCAGACATTCCTTCAAAAGTACATACCAAAAAGTCTTATCTGTTTTAAATGTCTGTCAAATACAGTAAAGCGGTTACCAATGATAAAACCTGCTAAATGTGATTATAATTTGTGCTAACCAAGATTGCTGGTCCTCCTCAGTGGCAATTAGAAAAATTCATTTATGACACATCTGACTCACCTTACATTTTCAAAATTCCAAAACTGAGCATCGACTTAATTTTTAGATAAAAGGATATGTGCTCAATACAAAAAAAAAACCCAACTCAAGCAGTATAAGAAAGTATTTCTAAAATTACATGGCCAGAAATAGCTATCATTAACATTAAGTGGGCATAATTCCAGATGCAGTATTGTTATGAGAATATTATCTACTACTAGAAGAGTGAAAAAATTGTGAGTGAGAGAAGACTGAGCAAATAAGTGCATAAAATGACACAATGCACACAATTTTTGTAAGTTTTTATTTAGCAGAATATAAATAAAAGTAAACTTGAAAAAAATCACTGATATTAAATTAAAGTTTCTTTACTATAAATGTGATCTGAAACACTCCTACTAAGGTAAACAAATATTTTGGTGATACATGAAGAAATTGGAGTTGTTATATGTATATTTCAGTTTCAGACTACATCGCTTCATTAGCTATAGGTCATGAGATGACAAAATATTTTCTCTAATAGTTATTTTAACTCTTCTTCATTTATTTTCCAATTTTTTTGTCTTCTTCATTGTCTTATTATTATTGTTATTTGTAAGGTATGTAACATTTCCATTCTGTTCTATAAACATAATTCCAATAGCTACTTGGTCTTATTATAAATGGATTCAGTATTGGTCATGAATAATTTATACCAGCTTCTCTACTTCTGAGTTTTTTACTTTAATTCACTTTTTGGTTTTTGATTTTTGACTAGTTAGATTTTATTGTCAAGTAGGTTTTTCACGACTGACTCCTAAGCATTATATTCTCAGGGTCACTGCATACTTAAAAGCATCTGTTTTCTCTCTGTTTCACCCGTTGCCTGAGCACATTTGGGATCACACCAGAAACATGCGCCATAGCTTTTGGTATTTGTGTCCTATACGTGTTCCTTTATTATAATTTTTCTGTTTTGTGGTTGTTGAAAGGATTTTCTAAGTTTCTTTGTTTGCCTTTTAAACATGTCAAGAATGAGATGATGATAATAAGAACAGAGGACTGGCCAAGACTGTGGCCTGAGAAATTTGGGGAGGAAAGAGGGGGCCAGAGACCAGCCAAATCCGTGGGATGCCTGGTCTCCCCTATACTTGTTCTTCCCTTGGGACCACATTTTATGCACAAACTGCAGCTTGGACTTTCAGAGTGACCAGATGGCTACAGGGGTGCTCGGGAAGACTGGGCCAGGTGACCTGGTACCATGAACATAATATGGGAAGTTGTAAGCCCCTAGAAGAAGCCCCACATAGCCACTCTTGACATGGTATAGGAGTCAAGGTGAGGAGGTGTCAGAGGCAGACAAGTAGGTAGATGAGTGAGCCTAAGGCACATATGTGGTTTTCATGGACCCCAGAGAAGGTACAGGAGAGGCTCATGATCACAAGATACAGTATGAAGCAGGGGGAGACTTTGACACCAGAGGAACTAGCTGGAACAATAGACTCCACAGGGAGAACCAAAACACTGCCCCCAAAATGCAATGGACACTGGTTCATAGAACTGTATCAGCCTCTCTGCAGGTATCTGGAGAACACAGATGGGAATCTGAAAACCCGTCCTCTACTGATAGCATTAGATTATGAAGAACATACATGAATGTACATATATACACACACATGCACACACAAATATACACACATAAATATACACACATACCTTCCTAGTCACTCAGATTACCTTAAAGAGAATGGGGAACAGGAGATAGAGATGAAAAATTCAAGAAGCTGAGCATATTTCATAAAGAGAGTGAGGAACTTCTTGTGCCAGCCAAGATGTAGTAAGCCCACTACAGCCTGTCTATCTATCTTTCTTACTGATTCCAGCTAACTCTGGGAAGCATAAAAAGCAACTACATGAGCACAATGAAAAGTAAATGATAGCAAGGAGATTGAGGAGGGGAAGTCAAAACTAGAAGAATGACTAGTATGGAAGTAAATCTGCTGTATTTTTTTCCTTTCTTTATCTTTTGACTTTGACCTGAGGATAACTTGTGTCCTGGAACAGAGTAGCAGATGTGAACAGCAAGGCCTCTAAGGGGAATTTCCATGTTTATGACAAGAGAAGAGAAAAATAAGGGCCCTGTGAGCTCACCACACACACACACACACACACACACTTCTCCTAGTTCTTTCCTAAGGGCTGCACCAGTCTTGAAATTGTACCACCAGGTGATGGTGGCAGTAAAGACACTTATAATCTCTAAGAGAACATGCATCTCTCTGGCCAGAATTGAAGTAAGAGGTTCCTTGTAGTCTGAAGAGTGTGGGGTTCTCAGCTGTTATCTTTCTTCTTTATCTCACTGCTTAGCACTGAGGGTGATCCCAATGCTGGGGCTAAATATCTGAGAGGAACCCAGATTTCTAGCTAGACAGTAAGGAAAACTGGCTTCTGAGAGCCAGTGAGAATGGAGAAAATTTCAGAGAAGTGACCTGTAGAAAAGGATTCCTTATTTATGTATCAACCAGCCCAAGTTCCAGGCTCAGCCCCGAGCTGCATTAGCGAAGAAATATAGCAAAGACTGTAGGGTCTGAACTACAATAAAAACTGCCACCCATGTCTTAGACTAGCCACTAAGTGACACATATGCTGAGCAGAGCCAAAGAGCATGGCAAAGGCTTTGAAACTCCAACTGGAACCACTGCCCAGATAACACAAGACTGACTGTGTGATCTGAGCACAACCAGGCTTATTGGCTCCTAAAACGAACAAATCAACATTCTCCAGAGGACATAAACAGATTCCAAAGTCTCACAATATTATATCCAAAATGCCCAGTATACAGTTCAAAATCACATATCAAAAACAAACAAACAAAGAAAAAATTAGGAATATCTGGCAGATTCCCAAGAGTAAATACAATGAACAGTTACCTGTGTCAAGAAGACCCAAATATTGGAATTATCAGATGAAGACTTTAAAAGTGAGATGAAGGTGAACACTTATGAAATGAGTGGAAAGGTAGACATTCTCAACAAAGAAATAGAAACTATGAAAAAGAGATAAAAACTTAGAATTGTAAAGTACAACAGTTGAATGTTAAAATTCATGAATGAGCTCAATAACAAAATGGAGATAATAGAGGAAGAGTCAGCAAAATTTAAAGATAGATCAGTAGTAATAATCTAATATGAAAGAAAAAGAGAAATATTGAAAAATATGAACAAATCCTGAGAACCTGTGTCACTGGAGTCTTAGATGAATTGAAAGAGGGTGGGGCTGAAAAATATTTGAAGAAATATTGACTGAAAAAATTCCAATTTTGTGACAGAGATTGATTAACAGATTGAAGATATTCAGAAAACCCTAAATAGTATAAACTCAAACCAATCCCAGTCACATCATGGTCAAACTGTTAAAAACCAGTGAGAAAGACAAATCTTGAAAGCAGTCAAAGAATGAATGATACAGGGAGAGGAACAATTATTTGAATGACTGTGGATTTCTTCTCAGGGGCCATGGAAGCCAGAAGATAGTGGAACATCTTTAAAGAACTGTCAACCCAGAATTCTATGTTCAGCAAAAAATCCTTCAGGAATGAAGACAAGACAAACATTCTCAGATGAATGAAAACTGAGAGAATGTATCACCAGCAAATGTGCCCTAAAATAAATGCAAAAGGAAATTCTTTAAGCTATAGAGGGAAACATAGAACATCAGAATACAGAAAGACCCACAGAAATGTTAACACTTGGATACATTTTATAGACTATTTTTCTCCCTGAAAGATCTTTAAAATATGTATGACTGTTGAAAGCAAAGATTGCATGTAGATGTAAGACCCGTGGCAACTACAACACAAAGAGACTGAGTATTTCTAGGGTTCTGTTTTAATGACTGTATCAGGACATGTTAGTGACTTTTCTCCAGCTACACATTCAGTAGGTGCTTGTGAAGAAGATCAGAGTAGTTACAGATAAAGTTTCCTTGGACAATTCGATTATAACATGTGTAAATTAAAGATCTTGTCGCCCATGTAGTTTTCTTCTTTTGTGAAGTGAGACAAGATATTTGCATGATTACCATGTTGTTTTTAGTTATCTTCATATTTTAAGTGGGCAGCTCAGTTCAGAACTTCTAAAAAGTTTGACACAGGTGGAAAATTTCTCTGTACACCACTGGTTTTTTGCCTGATACCTGTTTATTTCCCACTCCAAGCAACCATTTCTGAACTTGGAAATTATGGTATTACCTATTTTTTGTAAACTTACCATCCTCTGTTGGACAGTTTCTTTTCTCCCCTGAATTTGTTAAAGGTCCATACCAGATTCAGTACCATCCAACACCTAGCTCCAGGTGAGGTGTACCATATTCCCTGGGTCCTTTAATCCTGCTTTGGATCTTTAAGTTTACAGCATGGACTCCTAAAAATTGCTGAACGTAGAATTTGTCCCCATCTCCAACGAGCTGCTGCTGGTGGTAGCTAAAGGTTCCTGCTCTTGAGAATGTTTCCTCTAGCTGTCTAAAATTGCATTCTCATCTTTTTAGTCCTCTTTCTTTTAGAGGGGAGTATATGCAAGGGAGAATTTTTTGGATTTTCTTGCCTCTCTTTCTTTTTTCTGATATTGTGTTTTTAGAAGCACAGGGGTGAGACTGGAAACCACATGCAAATATTCTATTCTTTTCTAAATTTTATGTCACGGAATCTTACCAGCTTTATTTTCAGTTTTCTGTTGGTAATGTTTTCTGGGGGGCTGTGATTTTCTTCTTTTGTTTGAGGTTGAGGGAGGATCATTCTGTGAGGTATCAGGGGAGGAATTATTAGAGATCAGGTTTTATTCTGCTCTCTTTACTCAAAAGCCTGAGCATGAGATAAAGGTTTTGGCTACAGCACTATATATGCATTTCTGAATAAATCCACATCCTGCAAAATTGTACGAAAAATAACAGGACTAATGGAAAAAAATAAAATTAGGTATAGATAACCCAAAACCTGTGTGACTTTGTAATCAAAGCATCAATAAAGAAAACAATGATCGAATACAAATACTGGCACAGTTAAAAGACATGTTGAATTTTTAAAAGTGTTGAGTGTAGCTTGATGGGAGGAGGAATAAGGAAAGGTTGAGACTGTTGAGTTATGAAAGTCTGGATGAAATGCCCACATGTTGGAAGGACATCCTAACGAGGTCTTTGAAGGTAGAGCACATAGCTAAAAGCACTCTAAGAGGGAAGCGGTGGGATGCACAGACATCAGGCATAGTACCGATGCCTCTGCGGCTTGCACTCAGTGGTGCTTACGTAGTTTCAGTTCAACTGTTATTTGATGGTGTAAAACAGTACCATTCTTGAGAAAAGCTCATGTGAAAATTCTCTGAATATCCATATCATTCCCCTATTTACCCATCAGTATGAACTAGCTTGGACACTGAAAGACACATGACAGCAAAACAGACCGTCTATTTATGTGTGATGTTTCCTGAGACAGTCATTTCAGCAAAATCTCTATCCAAATATTAATTAATAAACATAGTGCTACATTACATATTTTTTTAATCTTGCCAGTGTTTTAAAATTCTAAAACAGGAATAATTAAAAGCAGAAAAAATGACTATAACACTTACTGAAATGCTTACATTATCATTAAATATGAACAGATTGGAAATAATCTATACATGCAACAGGAAAGAATTTGATCAATTAAAATAGTATGGTTCACTGGAATGTAAAGTGGACATTAACAAAGATTTAGAATTACATGTATTTATCATGGAAAGATATTTAAGTAATAAGTAAAAGATGTTTATAATATACATAACTGTGCAGACATGTACCAGAATATTAGCTGTGATGATCTCAATGTCACAGGATGCCAGTTGACTTTTATTTTGATTTTCTCCCCTTATCTGTATTTCCTATTTTTTTTCTATAATAAAATATATCACTCCCACAATAAGATGAGGGGAAGTTAGTATGAAAACTCACATCTGAAAATATTTTAACTCATAATATTTTACAGCAGGTGCAGCACACAATATAATTTCGAAACCAAGAGGGAGCTAACTTTAAAGTTTCTTCCACTTCAACCTACTGGGCTAGTAGAGCTTGGTGACACAGGGACGTGGCATGAAATGAGATGTCAGGTCTGGAGAGGTTATGCCAACACCCACTCAAAGGTCTATTGGGTTCGGTTTGATGCAACATCCTATGCTCATCAACATATTTTATTTTCAGAGACTATCCACCTCCTATGGAAACACCATTTCCTCAGAGGCACATGTAGATGCCACATAATCCAGAGTCTTTGTTGTGGGGAGGAAAGTGAGCACAACCACAGGAAGGCAATTTAATACTATAGCATGAATCAAGCCACCAAAAAAAATAAATAAAAAAAGAAGGTGCTTTCTTGCACTTGCAAATGTGACCGTAGTTTGGGGCACTAGGGAGCAGGGAAGATTCTTTTGGGTCTCCCTTGTTCCTGAGACCCAGCAAACAGGACCGGATTCCAATGGTCTGACACAGTAATGGTTCTTCACGTTAATAACACCTTATAACCCTGAGCCAGTGACTTAACTCCTCTGGGTCTCAGCTTTCCCAGCTGCAAAATGTTTGTGATGATCGTAGATGTTCTCCTCTGACTCTGGAATTCTACGGTGTTATAATGTAAGGGAAAGAAGTTTATATTAATTAAGCATCTACTACGTGCAAGGTATCATGCCAGATATTTCTGAGAATAAAAAGTTGAGTAACATGCAGTCTCTCCACTTGGGAAGCTCATAGTCTGCTGGGAGATACAGACATATAGAAAATTAAGGCAAAATGAAAGTGCCACTAGGGTAGAATATGTGTGATGCTCTGAAAGCCGGAAACAGCATTGCAGCCTCAATAAGAGCTCTAAAACTTCCTAGACTGTCTTCTTCAGTCATTTTCATAGTTAGACCCTCTTGCCCTCTAAAATATAAAGAAATTCTTTTTTAAAACCCCCAAACTGAAACTGTAACAAGCCAATTAAAACAGGAAACAGTTTTGTTACAAACACTAAAGGAAACATTCCAATAATACAGAAAAAAAGCCCAATAATTCAGACCAAGGAAGATAAAAATTAAGATTTAATGCAAAATCCATTATAGGATATGGACATCATGTGATTGTAATAAACTATAAGTATCCAGAAGTGGAATTGCTAAATCGCATGGTAGTTCTATTTTTAATTTTTTTAGGCACCTCCATACTGGTTTTCACAGTGGCCATACCAGTTTGCATTCCCACCAACAGTGCACAAGGGTTTTCTTTTGTCCACATCCTTGTCAACACTTGTTATTTCTAATCTTTTTGACGACAGCCATTCTGACAGGTGTGAGTGACATCTCATTGTGGTTTTGACTTGCATTTCTCTAATGATTAATGATGTTGAGCATCTTTTCATGTACCTTTAGGTATCTGCATGTCTTCTTTTGATAAATGTCTATTCAGATCTTCTGCCCATTCTAAAAATCAGATTATTTTTTTTACTGGTGAGCCATATGAGTTCTTTATATATTTTGAATATAGGCCCCTTATCAGATATGTAATTTGCAAGTGTTTTCTCTCCGTAAGTTGACTTTTCAGCCTATTGATGGTTTCCTTTGCTGTGCAGATGCTTTTTGGTTTGATATGATTCCATATACTTATTTTTACTTTTGTTTCTTTTGCTTTTGGTGTCAGATTTTAAAAAAAAATTATCACCAAGACCTATGTCAAGGAGCTTATTCTTTAACATTTTATTGTGAAATTTTTCAAATATGTACAAAGTAAAACCAGTAGTGTGATTAACTCCTGTATACTCATCTCCAACTTCAACAATTATCAATGATCTTCTATTCTTGTGTTATCTATAGCATTACTCATTCATTCTTCATATAACTTGTTAAAGTTTATAACATTGGCCTTTTGCAACCAGTATTTTTTCTCCTTCAGAAATAATATAATTCTAGCAAAAAGTTTTTTTTTTAAGTTTACTTTTTGTTAGCCTGGGTGGACTATTTGCAAATGGGTGTAAAAATTCTGTTAGTTTTTCTGAAATGATGGACTTAGGTACAGCCTTCCATGATTACGATCCTCATCTCCTGAGTCCATGGTTCCAAATTAAAATTATCCCAGAAAGTTCCTTTTCCAAAAGTGTATGTAAGATTCTTACATCTCAAAAACCATAGGCTGTGTATGACTGAAGAAGCATCTCAGCAAGATGAAGCAGTTCACAGAGGATTCGACTGCCAGGCTAAGGCATTTGAAATGCAATGGAAATTTTGCACAATAAGGGAAAAAAACTGGAAGGTCAGTGAGATCTAGTATTTTTCTTCTGAATTTCTCCATCAGTATTTTCTCATGTTCATTGTTTTATCCACAATCTTAAATCCTTTTTAGAGTCAGTGGCTATATTATAGAACAAATGTATCCTTTGCTCCTGTTTCCTCACATTTAACCTTCAGCAGACTCTTCTAGTTTCCTGTCATGCCACCTCAGAGCCAGAATTACTTTATAATTATAAATCTCCTTATAAATATTGAGTGTCACTGTGATATATAAATATGGCGTAGGGGGCAGAGATCTGTTGGGAGCTAATGAGAGCCACTCAAGAGGGGGCTTTCCCAGTCTGGCTAGAAAGGGGAGAGAATGAGGACCTCAAGAGTGCCTTCTCATGTCCCGCCTTTGGTCCTCTCAGCCTCCCTTCTCTGTTGCTGAAGACTTGATAAACCACATACTCCACGTTTGCAATGGCCTTTTGACGGGTCAGCCTGGCGAGGTGGCAGTCCCCAGTTATGCAGTAAAACACTACTTTAAGTGTTACTGTGCAGTGTTTTATAGATGGGTTAAAACCCATCATCAGTTGACTTTAAAGGAGATTATCTAAAAAATCCAGTGGGCCTGATTCAGAGGCTGAAGGGCTTTTAGAGCAGAGCCAATGAGGAATGCATTTCGCCTTTGGACAGCAGCTCCAGCTTGCACAGAGTTCCAGTCTGACAGTTCATCCTACCAATGGCAGATGTACCGAGCATGCCTTCACAACCATCTAAGCCAATGCCTTGCAATAAATCTCTTCTATATCATCTCCTACTGGTCTCGCTTCTATGGTTGGATGCTGACTGACACTGTTTTCTAAATTTTGCCCCAAATTGCATTTTTTCCTGGAGTTAAACCAAAACTTGTATGAGAAAGTTACAGGGAAGGTTCATAATGAAGAGGCAGATGGCAATCTTTCAGTGAAGCTGTAGGAGCCAGGAACTGTATAATGCTTTGACAGAGAGTCCTGCTGATCCCAAGTGGAATTTTGGCCTGGCCTGTAGTAAATTCTGCTATGAACTACTTAAGGAAAAGTTGCAGAGATAGAGGAAGGATGACTTCTCATTCACAAATCATGTGCTTGGGAGAAACATTCTTGCAGAGACAGCTGAAAGGGTGAGAAAACCGAGGTCCCTTGAGCTGTCTCCAACTTGACTCATCTTTGCTAATGAAAACAGAGCCAGAGAACCTCCCTTTCCTTACAAGGCTTTTCCCGTTCATAAGACTATCTGTACACAGAAACTACACACATTTGAATCTTAGGGTGTTCTTGGAATCCCCACATTTCCATATCAAATCCTGGATTTAGGAGAGAAAGGAGAATCAGAGGAGGCAGAACAGGAAAGCAGTCTTAATTGGTTAGCATTAACACTGCCTGCAAGAAAAACTCTTAGGCCTTTGAAGTAGAAGGCATTAAGCACAGGCTGGAGAGCCACCCAGACCAGGAGCTTTAGCAAGCTATCTGAGTTCTTCCAGGTTCAACCTTCCAGTTTGTAAATGGAGATACTACCTATGTTAGATTTTAAAGCATATGAAGTGTGTTAAGTTCTGAACACACGGAAATTATGTTTCATAAACTTCAGCCTCTTCTTTTTTTCCAGTATCATATTCTATTTCTTCTCTCCTGTATATGTCTTTGCTAATGTTTTTGATGATGGTTTGAATTCATATTACATTCTTCTTCTTTGTACATGAAAATCATTTTATCCTCTGCTCTGGGGTAAAGTCCCTAGATTCTGGGGGCTCAGTAAGCATCATTTATAGAAATAAATGATGATTGTCATGATGGTGCAATAAATTTTTGGAAAAGCAGAAACAGGACTTGCCCACTGAGTCAATGACAGAGTCAGAAATAGATTCTAAAACTATTGTCCTATGGTCTGCTAGCTCAAGAAATCTTACTTTTAATACTTTTATGTGTAATTAAGTGCTCGGTTCTTCAGCCATGTATTTTCCCTCTGCGTGTAAATTTTTTTGCTGATGACCAAGGATGTTAGCTCTTTCCTTCCTTAGGCAGCAGAACCTTGGGAAAAACTCAGAGAGAAACTCTATAACCCTGGGAATATACCACAAAAATGTAACCGATGAGACTTTTATTGGCTAATGATAGAAAGAGTCACCCAGCAGGTTTGAAACTGAAGATGGGGCTCTAATCTCAGTGATACATCAAATGCAAAAGCTATGTTTCCAGATTCCTGGAAATATCACATTTCCTCGTGGTTTTCCGCTGCTTTCTCTTCCTTGGAGATTGTTTTTCCCTATTTCTTAAAATGAGTTTGCTTTCCCCCTGAGGACCATCATAAAGTTACAGTATTGTTTCACAGTAGAAATATATCATATTCTTACTCAAGTCACATGGACTCCTCACTGTGTGATATGAAATTCAAGAGATACACAATGGACTCTTATTTTCTCTGTTCTCTTCCTGTGGAAAGGGGCTTAATCTCCAACTCAGAGCATTTTCAAAGGTGTGCTGTGATCACGCCAGAGGGGAGTGTGCAAATTCAGCCAATGTGAATTCATCCTTTGTTGAGAGGTAGGTAGCTGAACCGGGGGATGAGTCAACAGATGAACAGCTTTCAGAAATGATATTGATTCCAGGGTTCTCAGTGTTGGCTATTTTGTCTAAAGCAGAAAGGAAAAACTAAAAATGTGTTCAAAGCAGTTTATGTAGGAAAACTTTTCTTTGTTGGTGTTTCTGGAATGAAGTCTTCACCTCTGCTAAGCATGTGGCCTTGTTGGAACTGGAGGCAGCACGAACCCCTCTTTCCACAGTGAAACCCAAATACTTGCTGTAGAAATGGATGTGGTCCCATTGCGAAGAGTCTCTCTGACTGGCCAGAAGAAAATCTCTGTTCCTTGCTGCGACTTGGTGACTTTTTCTTACCTTCCTTCTTTTCTTTACCTACTTCATCCCTCTTGAAAAGAGAAACACTGATCAAATCTCTTAAAATATACATTACCAGCCTGGCATAGGCTTACTGTGTGCGTAAAACAGATGGGACCAAACAGTCAAAGCTAAGTGGAGTTTTCCTCTTCTGTTCTCTCATTTTCCCTTCTGCCTAGAGCCTTCAAAGAGACTGTGGCTAGGAAATACAACCATTTAACAAGACATCTGGAAATGGGTGGTTAAGTTAAAGTATCCGTGGGTAACAAACCATCTGGGCTTGGCAGGGAAGAGCAACACAAACACGTACAGTGTTAAATGCAACCCAAAGATTGTCCCAGACCTGACGGAACATGAGAAGCCCCACAGCCCTACACGGCCCAGAGCTGTGTACTGGGGGCTTCTTCCTTTGAGTTTACAGGTGTGGTGTCCATAAATCCACAATGAATATATTTTTTTCAAAATGTATGTACCATGTGTCGTACATTTTGAAAAAATGTATTTTTCAATGATGAGATTTTCATCATTGCACCTTATCTATATTTACCAAATTTTCTATAATGTGCATTGTATTTGACATGATCAGAAATGGACACCTACTATAAATTTCTGTTTTTAATATCACCATGTATATTTTTATCTTTCTTTCAAGACTCATGAACATTCTTCATTCATCTGCTTATTGGCTGCCTACATCATGCTAGGCGTCAGGCATCACCCTAGAGGTTTTGTTTATTTCTTTGTTTTGTTTTAAGAGTCAGTGACTTAAGTAAAAGAGACAGTGGTTAGAAACATATCGATAATGAGAAGGGTGGAATTAGATCCAGAAATAACTCAAATGTTTTTAAATTGGAAAATGCAGATGTCACCAAAGGTAGATGGAATATTATCAAGATAAATTGAAAAGTTTTGAGGAATCAAACATAACCAAGTTGATAGGTAACTTTAAATAACATTAAGCGAAAAAATTGGAAAATAAAAGGATAGGCACAAACTTAAACTATAAAAATGATTTCTGCATGTTAGACGAGAAGAGAAATATGTTTGAAAAGGATGAAGCAGTGTTTATTCTTCATTGGATTTCTTATGTCTATAAATTAGACTATGTTAATAACTTTTGAAATCAGTAAGAGTTCAGGCCATGGAGCTCTGTCTAGAGTGGGCAGCCAGGTAGGGACCCTAAAACTATGGTGGCACCGAAGCCCACCTAGAAAGGCTGTAAGGAGAGGAAGACCGAGTCCACAGATCACTAAGCGCAAACTTCACTTTGGGTCTGGCCTTGAGTAACTGTTAAATGGCAAAATTTAGTGCCATTCCCACGGTGTTTCTGTTGCTCTTCAGAGTACAGAATGGCTTTCTCTGCAGGATAGGAACAGTGCTACTGAAGCCTGAATGTACTTGCTCTACTGAAAAGTGGACCATGAAAATTACAAGTGGAGTGTGTGAGGAAATGAAGACTGACTCATTAGGAATGCTTTCCAGAGACGTTAACAGAAAACCCCACTAAGGCTAACCTAGGAATAAGGCTTCAGGTGAGCGGTCTGCAGGGCGCCGGGCAGCCCAGCCTTGGCGTGGCCCCTCAGTGTCTCAGCGCACTGCTCTCATCCTTTGCCTCCTGCTCCACTATCCTCAGCAGGCTGGCTTTTGGCTTTATGAACCTAAAATGGCTTCTGCTGCCCCAGTCACCATGACCTCATTTCAGCATCCCAAGCTGGAGGGAAAGGTCAAGGATGAAAAGCTGTCCTCACCAAGGTCTGACGTTTTGGTCCTGACAGAGTCTCCATCACATCTCATTGGTGAACCTGGATGGCATGCCTACACCTGGACTGGCTAAGGGGCAGAGATGGCCACAACTCGTTTATACCAGCACCAGTATTTGAACCTTAATCCCCTTATCAGTTATGTGGGAATAAAAAATTGTTAAATAGTAATTGTTTAAAAAAGTAAAATCATGATTTTCATACAAATATAAAATAAATGCATGTCAAAGATTTTTCTTAAATCATTAATTAATGCAGAAAACAGTTACCTGTTAAAACTGACATAAAGGAGAATTCAAATCCACACATATATGTACATATGCCATTACAAATGCTGAAATGAATTCGCTAATAGATGAAAAACTGGTCCATAGGCGTTTAATGGATTGTGTTTCCAACAGACAAATTTGTCTGCATTTCTATTAATAAGAATCATTTGCATTGCATCAGTTTGCTACAATTCACATAGTTGTAAAATAATTTAGGCAGTGGAAGATACAGATAGCCCAGACGGATGTGCTAGTATTCTGCAATTCTCTACCTACAGCATTCATTCTGTAAGGAAGAACAAGTGCAATCGAAAATATGAAGGCAATTTTAGACAGTCATCAGGTACCTGAGTGTGAAACCAAATACCTTCTGATTTGCAAGAGCTTGGCTCTCAAGAGTAAAAGATTTTTCTGAATTCCAAACACTTCCTTCAGATATCAAGAAAGAGTCTTTACACCAAACAAGAACAAAGAGCATACCAGGTGTGATGCTATTTTCTTGCTCCTTCTGATTTCGACAGGAGGAGTCTGTGGATAAGGAGAGAGGAAACCAAGTTGGAACTGAGAGAGCTCCTTCGTGCCCACTTGGGTTTTACCTAGGAACAGCAAGAGAAACTTCAAGACCCAGTTCCAGATGAGACTCCCGAGGCTCCTGACAGGAGGATTTGGGTCCTGCTTCCAATCTAGACTTCTAGAAGGAGGCAGTCTCACAGTGCTCCTATTCCTATTTAAGGTGGTTGTGACAAAGACGCCATGGCAGCATGGGCTATTTAGGGTGAGAAAAAGCCCAATACAGCAAACTCCATCCCTGTGCCCTGGGCCTGGCTTGGGGGAGATCCCACAGAGTGTGTCCCTATGCACTCATCGGGGTGTGCTCAGTGCTACATCAGAAAAGGAGGACACAGAATACCAAGATGCCCTGGCCAGAGCCTGGGGCTCAGACAGCAGGAGGCACCCAGGTGAGCCAGTTGCAGCAGCAGCTGCAGGTGCTGCAGGATGGAGGCTAGAGCCGTGGATCCCATGGATGGCAACATTCAGCAGAGACCAGAGGCGACACGCAGATATCCAGACAACCTCCCTTGCACCAGATGACCTCCTGAGCTTGGTGATGGGCAAATTCTTGAGAGAGGAGGAAGTTCAATACACAGTTTGGCCTTTTCAACAACTGAGTCTGAACCCTGAAGTGATTATTTGCCCTGAAGTGTCTATACTCCAGACCACAGTGACTGAAATATCCTGAACTGGACAGCTTCAGCTATTCCTACTACAGCATTGGACACAGTGGTGACACGGGTGATGTTTTACAAAACTACTATAGAATAAACTCATCCTCCATGGCACCTTATTAGCACTTTGTAAGCACCTCGCCTGAAAGCACTCTCACCTTCTTTCATATTATTATTAGTTAGTTATGAAAGTCTTCCTTACTAGATTCTAGCAAGACCTGGGATTTATGCATCACTGTGTAGCACTTACCATGTAGCACTTACCGTAGGTGCCTGATACTAAGTTGCTTTTATTTATTTATTTATTTATTTATTTATTTATTTATTTATTTTTTAATTAAAGTTTCAGTATCTTTTTCTAAGGATAAATGTATCCCTTCCTTTGTAACAATTTCAGAGCTTAAAGGGTATTAATTACCTTTAATTTTATTTCTATTATGTATTTTCTAATTATAAAATCATCAGTGTGTGTGCATATACATATATAGTGATGATATATCTTTGCTCCAGATGGCTTGGTAGTTTCTGTATTGACCCGAGTGCATTCACCACACAGGCCGTGACCACGGTCTTTGCTGGTCTGTTCAGGCTCTAGTGAGTGATCATTTGGGCATCTGTACTTGAAGCAGGTGTGTGCCAGGCTGTCTTTCCACATGGCTGACCATGTTCAGGTTGCTGCCAGCCACGACATGCTAAACTTCCATCGAACTGTCAAAGTACTTTTATTATGTATGGCTAAATCATTTTTCTCTCTGACATGTTAATATTCACCCAGAACTCATCGTTGCATGAAGTCACTGAACTGTTCTTTCCAGCAGACATTACCTTTTACTTAACGGTCTTGTTTTTACCTCCCTTAAACTGCAGTGTCTGCCGGAGGGAGGTCCAAGCCGCAAGGACACAGGACCACACGAGCCACAGATCTCGGCCTTGCAGAGTGGCTGCTCGGCACACGCTCCCATCTGACCCAAGGACAAGTACATAAGTACCTTTTAGGAAGAGAACCTGCTGGCCACACATGCCAAGAACCTGATGTTTCTCTGAGATGACAGAGAGTGGCAGTGAGTACTGCCTCTTTCTCTTCTGATGCCTTCTTGTGCTTGGTCACTTTGGCCTCCCGACTTAATCCGCATGCTGACTCTGCACCCTTGCTCCATTTGCTGACACTGGTCTTTCAGTCTCTGAAACTGTTCTTCGTGATACTTGCCTGCATCCTGATAAGCATTATACTGCTCTGTGAGACTTGTCTCCTGCTTGCCGAAGGTGGTCTCGGGCTACAGAGGTGAGTACCATTCTGGCTTCCTTTTAACTCTCTTCCTGGATACCAATGAGATGCCTAAAAGTGCTGACTGTTATCTTAGCATGCTAATTGTCTACTTTAAAACACAAGCCAAGAGATGATTTCTTGACTCATTGTGTCACCTCTGTGCCGCAACCAATGCTAATGGTACCTTTAAGCATTCACTCAAGAATGAACTTATATGTGCCTTTTCAGACAGCCTGAGATGTTGCCAAGTTTTGGTGGATGATTCTTAACACCTGTTAGTGATTTTTTTTTTTACTCTAGATGGCTAAAATATGAAATTTGTGACAACTGAAAGTGTTTTGAGAATTTGCGATCCAATATATGAGGTCTTCATAAAATCTTCCTGACTTACGAAGTGTAACAACCTGAGTTTAAAGCACACCATAGATACAATGTTTAAACAGCATTGGAAACAGGTTTAGTAAAGTTTAGGACCACATTACAAAACTTTGCACAATATATTCTTATTTCAGATGAGCTGACCACCGTGGCTTACAGAATTTAAGCACAGGCCAGTTGTGAGAAGAAAGTTCACTGCTTCCAACCAGGAAGATGATTTATATCATACCTATAACCCAGATTATGGAAGTTAAAAATGTCTAAAATAGCACCTGCACTTTATAAAAATTCTGTGCTATAGATGGGTTCCAAATCATTTACCAATATAATCATAATGACTTAGATCGTTTTCTAAGAAATTTTCTTTTGAAATTAAATTACTGCTTGATGCTTTCCAAAGTTGATTTGTGGGTAGGGGTCTACTCTGAGAGAAGCCTGCTTTTATTTTTGAGTGATTACAACATGAAAGAAACATTTTTACCTCCTTTGCCTTTTTTGCTTTCAAATTACTCAAAAACATCTCAACTTTAGAACATCGGGCAGTCCTTGTAGGTAGAGCTCAATGAGAAAAGCAAATTAGAAAAAGCTCCAAAATTAATGAAGTGGTTCGAAAATGCCAGACTACTTATATGAAATAGAAGACTGTATTGGCTAAAACAATAAATATTTTGGCCCAGTTTATTACAGCAGATCAAAAAGTTCACCAACGGTTACTCCCTAGATGCAATGCAAAAACAGTTCATTTAGATAACTGGTCAATTTAGACTTTAAGAAAATTAAACAGAGCTTTGATCAAAATGGTCATTGGACAAATTCTTTTCATGTCTTTCTGGCTTTGTCTGTGCCCAAAAGGTCAGGAATCTTTCTAGAGAAAAACTACAGGGCAGCCAATAACTTTTCTAGGCAATGCATTTCACACTGAAGTCCAGTTCTTCAGTTCCAGGAGAATCGACTCAGTTGTGGTTCTATTAGTTACGGGACTACAGAGGAATGTGCCGGGGGATTCATTAGGTGCCATTCATTATTTTCTTTTATGTAATTTACTCCAATTTTGTCAAATTCATATAAATAGATTTTGAAATAAATGGAATGCTAGGAAATAGTTCTGGCCAATTAATTTTCAAAAAATTTTTTGTTTTGTTTTATCTTTGTTCATAACTTTTTATATGACAGTCTGTTCCTTGTTTGGGATCATTCGGGGTCTCATGATCATAATTCTAGGCTTGGACTCTCTTTCAAAACATCGCCTGTGTGTAGGTGATGGAGCTGAACCTGGACTATTTCCACGGCAGAGGCTGTCATGCTTATGATTCGGCTTTGGTTTTACATATTCTATGGTACAAGTTTGTGTCTATCTTATTCCCTTCTTTCCTTTAAAAATGAGTCATGGTGTACAAACAATTATATGCACCTCTCAAAAATAGACACTTGTCTCTAATGTTATTAGTATATCCACATTTATACCTCAGTTTTATAGGTAGTGTCATCAGTTTTATCAATATTTTACTTAGCTTAACAAATCATATTCCAAACCTATCAAAGCAGACTATTAGGATATCAAGTTGAAAGTACACAAAATTTGAGAAATACATAAATTAGAATATTGTTGCCAGTTTTTCACAGCAGCGGAAAACACACAGAAAATATGTCCTTATCACAAGTAAGTTTTTTTTTTTTGTCTAAAATACTGATTCTAAAAGAGTTTAGGACAAAGTGGATAGCATGATAATGATGCAGTGTCTTCTGATTAGCAATCAAACTATTATAAATTTGCAAAACTACCTATTGGGACAGAAGACAACCATCCTATCAAATTATCAGAGACCAGGAGACCTGCGACTGACTTTCCCCAGTGTTCTTGTCCCTTTCAGCATCATTCATTTTGTAAACATTGAGAGTCTGCTGAATGGCAGACAAGTGCTGGGTACTGGGAACAAAAGGTTGAATAAGACATCATTCCTGCCTTCCAGAATTTACAGTGGTGCTGTAGAAAGAAAGGGTAAATGGGTAAATAAATGCAGGTAAATGGGTAAGTCACTATTGAGTATTGTCGCTCAGGAGTTAGGGACATTGACTCCGCAAGAACACACACACACACACACACACACACACACATCTACCCAGCCTACCTCTAATTCTAGGCGTTTTGCACACATTAGCCAGAGTGTTCTTCAAAATGCAAATCCCCACACATCATCACTACCACTTACCCCCAATTAAAATTCTTTTATGGTTTTTCACTCCTTTGAGGACGAAAACAAAGCTCCTTAATATGGTGGCTTCTAAGACCCAGCTCTGGTGTTCCCCTGCATCCTCCTCCCTTTTCTGGGTTTCTGCCATGCAGGCTTATGATTTTTCTGATCAGCTTTATTGAGATATAATTTATATACCATAAAAGTCACTCTTCACCTGTTTTAAGTGTACAATTAAAAAAAAATCTGGTATGTCTACAGGTCTACAACCATCATCACAAGCTAAGTATAGACTATTTTCCTTGCCCCAAAAGGTAGCCTTATACCCATTTATAGTCATTCTTCCTTCTCAGCCCCTGCACTAGGCAGCCACTATAATCTAATTTCTATCTTTACAGATTTGCCTTTTCCGGTCATTTCACATAAATATAATCATAGAATATATATCCTTTTGTGAATGGCTTCCGTCACTGAGCATGATGTTTTTGAGTTTCATCCATGTTGTAAGTGCATATCGGTACTTTGTTTCTTTTTGTGGTAGGATGCTTGCCTGTGTGTGGCTGAACCATATGTTGTCCATGCATTCCTGTTAGTGGGCATTCGGGTTGTTCCTATCTGGGTTTATTATGAATAAAGAACTACAAACATCCATATACAAATCTTTGCGTGGATGAATATTCACTGCTCCTGTGTAGATGCCGAGGAGTAGACTTGCTGGATAGTATGATAAGTCTGCTCATCTTTTTATGAAGAGCTGTTTCCCAAAGTAGCTCCAGAATTTCCAGAATTTCCTATATCCCCACCAGCAATGTATCATGGTTCCTTGTCAATGCCTGTTATAGCCATACTTGTGAGAGTGAAGTGGTTTCTTGCAGTGGTTTTGATTTGCATTTCTCTAATGACTAATGAAGTTTAACATCTTTCCACAAGTTTATAGGGCATTTTGTATCTTTTTTGGAGAAATATCTACTCAAATCATTCGCCCATTTGTATGTAGGTTATCTTTTCATTATTGAGTTTTAAGAGTTCCTTGTGTATTCTGGATAAAAGTCACCCATCAGATATATGATTTGTGAATATTTTCTCACCTTTTGGAGTAGTCTTTTCACTTTCTTGATGGTGTCTTTTGAAGTGCAAAAGTTCTTAATTTTTATTAAGTCCAATGTCTGTTTTTTAAATTTATTTTGTGTACTTTTAATGTTGTTAAGAAATCATTGCCTAACTGAACTCTGGCTTATTTTTACTCCCTGCTCCTTGCTGTAACCACACCCACCACCCACAACCTTTGTACATTCTCTTCCCTCAGCCTAGAACACTCCTTTTATCCCCTCCTCCTCACTTATTACCTTAAGTCTCTGAACTCTCAGCACAAACATTACCACTTCAGAAAAGCCTTCCTGCACCTCTTTGGTAGGCCGAACCTCATCACAGAATCAAGGCCATGAGAAATGCTTTCTGTAGCACCAACATGGTTGGTGGGTTTTTGGTCATCTGGAGTATTATTTCATGATAATTTGTCTCTCTCACTATACTTGAAGCTTCTCAAAAACTTGACTAATCTATTTTTGCTTACCATGATATCTCCCACACCAAACACTATTCTTGACACATAGGAGGTAATAAATAGTTGTTGAATAAATGAATAAAGAATTAATAAATGCCTTAGAAATATTTCATGAGAAAGTGTCATTCGAACTGGATCCTTAAGGACAATATAGTAGTTTAATAGGCACAAAAGGCAGGACAGGGAACTGCAGAAAGAAAGAATAAGCATACACAAAAGAGTTGGGAAATGGTAAGGAACAGTGAAAAGGCCAGGAGTGATGAGAAGTTGGCTAAGATGAAGCGTGTGTTTGCCTACGTGTGCGTATGCGAAGGTCTGTGCAACTGGGCAAGAAACGGCAGGAGATAACTGGGACAAGACATCCCGATGTATGTAGGACAGTAACTAGCAGCATCTGGGGAGCAGGGAGAAGGTTGGCTGCAGTGGGAAAAGCCTGTAGACAGATGTGAAGAGGTTCCACAGTATTCTACTCCTTCCTTCTCTTACCCCAGCATCTTAGAGTGTACTAACAGAGTGTGTTGTACCCAGGACTGATGCTTTATAATCAGAGAGGAGAAACCAAAAGGAGACATCCCTAGTGATGGACGTCAAACATCATAGTCCTTGTTTAGGGGAGACATTTTGCTTAGCAAGGCTGTCTTTACTGGCCAGGTGACATAACAACCTGTAGGGAACAGGGTGCATCCCTACATAGCAACTAGGATACGCTGTTTTTAACTCATGACTAGTTCAATGTTCAAGTCAGCAAACAGTGCAATTTATAAATGGCAATCTCAGATGCACTTTAACATGAGAACAAGATTCCTTCAGCCCATCTGATGAGGAGCTACAGCGATACTAAAAACATTGAGCTCTGATAGCAGAATTTCTGCAGAGACTAAACCGATCTTCCAAAAGAGACTGTCTAATGGCAGTCTGCAGGATAATTTTGGGAATCATGTATTTCCACTCACCATTTTTTTATCACATTAAAAAATGTTGCAAAGTTTATAGTTTCAGTAAAAAAAAGAAAAAAGAAAAAAGATTGTTTTGCAAATTTTTAATCCCTTTCATTACACTCTGGTAAAAATCTTTTAGTTTACATTCTTAAATTGAATCCTTTGGATTCATTGATTTCTTTATGGTTTTGTTTTTTCTAAAGCGTTTTAAGGATTGGATTTTTAAGGTGCTTAATATAAAATAAACTCACACGTCGATAAGTTAGGAGCCCAGAAAAAATTTTAAAACTACATGTTCACAATGGAACAGGGAAAACTTTAAAATTCACAGATCCAAACTAAGTTTAGGATGAAATCAGAAATATTTCAGAAATGTCTTTGTGTTTAGGAGTTTGAGTCTGTGTGTATTGCTTTGCCTTCTGCTCATGTGCTAGAAAAATCCCAAAAGCTACAAAATGAGGTCATGTGGAGAAATGAACAACTCATTAAACATATTAAAGGTTTCCATTTCATCTCTAAATGTCCTTTCTGGTCATTGTTCTTCTTGTCTATCTTCTTCCACACTTTATGACAATATTTCTCCCTAAAATAATAAATACCAAACTCAACCCTTTGTCAAATTGGACAGCTAATTTGAGTGGCGTGAAACAGACATCGCTAATAATATCTGTGTAACAAAGTTTATTTCTGGGGTCTCTTTTGATTTCTCTTGCTCTTGAACAAAGTTATTTGTTCCAATTTTGTTTAAGATAAATATTTTTGCAGATCTTTGTGGTTTTGCATGAAAAAAAGTCTCTAGACATTTTTCCAAGCCTGACAGTTCATAAATTGTAGGCTAGCATTTTTAGCCTTAATGTATGGTAAAAATAAGTCTGTGTTGATATCTTGGTCATGATTTAAAACTACTATCTTTTATTTTCAATATTGTCGAAAAATTATTTCCTTTATGTAACATCATTCCAATTTATTTCATATACATGAAACTTAAACGCGAGACTTAAATGCATTTTAAACTTAAATGCATTTTCCGTTCTGGCCACTTGAGGGAATCAGACTTTAGAAATGGCAAGTAAGTTAGGTCTTTATCTCGAAAAGATAGGAGAATAAATATTTATTTGTTAGCAAAATGGTTCTCATATCACCTATACATCAAGACCACAGAGCCCAAGTTCTGAAATGAACTACTCTTTATATACTTTATATCCAGATGGAAAAGAGGAATTACAATGAATGGGAGTCCTGGCAGGTACTGAGTGAGGGCCCGGCATACAATTTATGATCAGCACTCTTAAACTTCAGAATGATTAATAACATCAATTCTCACTGGAATAAGAGCTGTTTTAGCCCAGGAGAGGACTGCATATTACTGTTTATAGAAGCAGATAACATCAAAGCAACCCATGGCTTGTGTTAAGCAAATACAAAATTCTGGGTCAACGCAAATTAATCCTAAAGGAGTAACGGAAAGTTCTTAATGACTGTGAGATCTATGCATTATCACTTTTCATGCAAGTGGTGGAAAATGGTAGAACTATTGATGAGATTCGCAACTGGCCTCCTTTAGTGCACTGTGCTAACAGCTGCATAATAACATATTCTTCAATGAAGGGCCTTATTATCTATACATCTGTAGTTTGTTAATGAAGTGTAGAAGTCTATGCAATTTTAAAATTACATTCGGGAGCTTCTGAACCATTTTAATATTATGTTTCACAACAAAAATGCAGCAAATCACATTATGCTTTATATATCCTTACACTTTAAGTGACTGTGTGGATGGATGAATTAAAGACTGTTCTCTTATCTACATTATACAAAACAGATGTTATTTCAAGGGCATATTATAAATAAATGTTTTCCAAGTGATGTTACTCAGTAAATAATGTATTCCCTTGGTTTAAGAAAATGGAAAATTTATAAACAAAAATATATATATATATGAAGATGGTAACTTTAATATTTAAATGTCTTATGTACACATTTTTAATAAAAACTTCTTGAGAATTTTGAGTACAGTTCAAAGAACTGTGGATACAGTAAGTTTCTTAGCAAATTTTTTTTACTTTAATTTTTTGATTTTTCAATTACAATTGAAAAGCAAATATTTTTATCTTTTTCTTTCAGTACAGTTGGCTTTTGCTTTCACACATTTTTTACCCCCAAATTTTAAATTATTTTATTGTATTTTGGTTATGTCATCTATCTATCTTATTATTTTTAAATGAATTGCAAATTGCTAGCTCTCTTCAGATAAGCACAGTAAGGAATTTAAATTTATTAAAATCAGCTTCACATCCTCTGCCTGACATAGAGTATTTAAAGTAACTTTACCTTTATTCCTCCTACTGCTCCAAGACTTTTACCAATTTCAAAAAGGTAGGAATCTAATTGACTTGAATTTTACATCATTTGCCTTCCTGTACATATTTTGCTGGAAGTTTAAATAGATAATTGGCAGCCTGGATAATTTGCCAATTGCTTAATCCAGTCTCTAATAGATTAAGTTGATTTCCTTCAGAAAACACTCAGAGGAATAATAAATTAGTCAATGAGATTACTCTGTGGTGAAATATATTATTTAAATATTTTTAAATTATTTCACTTAAATCAGTGGCTTCAACTCAGATTCCTAAGATTATTATTTAATCATAGGTTTTATTATACAATTTAGGGCAAAAATATTCTTAGTCTAAATGATACTGAGAAATTCTATGACATTTCTATGATTCGATGTTTATTATCTTGTGTATGTTTCCGACAAGTCATGTAAAATTAGGACTCACTTTGTTCCGCCTAGTTGAAATAGTGCAGACCAAACCACCCTGGATTTGAGCATTTAAACAGTAGTTTCTAAACCACTGGCTGCTCGCACTCAAAATGGTTCTATGCTATTACAGAATCATGAATATATGCAATTTCTGATGTGATTTTCTTGGAAACTTAAGTCATAATGTAAAAGACTTTATCACATTACATTGTTTACATCCTTTCCCTCATAGGATACATTTTTACTGTCATGATCCAAATCTTTGTATATGGTTCTAATGACTGACAATTGGCTAATCAGCTTAGACAATGAATCCAACCCATCCAATGACATCTTTTTATAGAAATATGCTTTTTGGTGGTATACCATTTTACACTGGTCAAAGCTCTTTCATTGGATTTTTGAAATGACATGAGACAATTTCAAAATAGAACCCACTTAACAGATGAGAAACCTAAGCCTCAAAGGTCCAAAGTCAAACCTAAGTCTCTGAGTCTAGGTATTGTGCTTCAGGAACCCTGTGAAAACATAACAGCTAGTCAGGGACTCTTTTTATAACCCAGTTGTTCGCATGTGTTGCACAGTTTTAGTGAGGCTATTTTGAAAAGCCCTGTTTGGGTAACAAATTATTTCAACATACCTACAAACATCATTCATGTTAGGTAAGTGAATCAGCCATGGGAATTCCGATCTGGCTGTCATCATTGCTGATAGAAACCCATGATGAAGACACTTACAGAAATGGTAATACGTATATTAGACTACAAGGATGATGTTTTGTTTTGCTTTACTCTTGTTTTATATGCAGAGAACAGAGGAATTCAGTCCAATATCTACTGATTTTTTTAAATAAAACTTTATAAATCTTGTATTTACATATATATATTTACCTACTGTGTAAATTTCTAAACCAGTATCTTTAAGTAATAGCACCTTACCTTCCATTGTGACATGATAATTATTTCAACTTTTCTAGTGCTTCTCCCATTATTACTTCCCCCCACAAATGAATACCTTAAACTTTCCTATTGCTTACAAGGGGTAATAAAAACACAGCAGCTCCTCGACTGAAATAGTAGTGTAGGATGCCGGCATGCTGATTATTAAAATGTAGTTTATTTGACCTCTGGTTAGAATTTGCACTGTTACATTTCTTGGGTTCATATCGGTCATTTAAAAAAGTACTAGCCACTTGGGCTACCCTAACCATTGAGAGTTTATAGCGCCTGTAAATCTATTAAGCCACAATTTGCACATAATAAAATAAAACAGCAAGTAGTTAAATGCAAGGCTCAATTTTGAGCTGCCGAACATTTTCCAGGAAAAGTCATTGAAATGGCTTCTGCTACTGCTCTCTGCCTTTGAGAAATTCAATCACGCTGATTGAGGAAACCTGGAGAGAGTTGGCTGTTCCTTCCTCAAGTTCATAATTGCCCCGTAGACCATTTAATCATGTGTAGATGAAACAAAGCTGGTGCTGTGGAGCGCCGGAAACAAAGGCTTGCTCTTATCAATTGCTTCCTACGCACCCTGCAGAGCCAGCACCCATGTCCTAGCCGTCCTGCAGGCAGATGAGGGAGCTGCAGGCAGACTGGATCTTCCGGTTGTCAGTATGGTGGCCTTCCTGAATGCCTTTATTTTATTACAGTAGGGCAGGCAGCAGCCAAGTTTTTAAGAGCTAAGTTCAGAGCAGAGAATGAAGTCTTTCTACTTGCTGGAGAATGCAAGATGGGCATAGATATACTATCAAGACAAGAACTAGCTGAGTCCCGATTTGACAAGAAGAAACTGGAGAAATCCTCTTGTTGACTAAGGAAAACAAATGATCATCTTCCTCTGAATGACGTCTGCAAACAAACTTTGATATTAGCATGACAGTCATCTGTACTGCAAATATCATCTGTAGTATAAACGGACAGCCAGGTGCTCATGTACACATATTTAGCACATCTCTGCGAGAGCCGAATTTTTTGTTAGTGGTGGGTTTTTATTAGCCCATGTTGGTGGGTCACCCTCACCTGGGACACAAAAGATCTGGTCAGAAACCACATACCCAGTTTTATTAAGTAAGAAAAGAAGACAAGCTGGCAAGTAGAGACACTGAACCAGACAACCTGAGACATCATACTAATTGACTTGGAATGTTAGCCTTTTCTTCAAGCCATGAAATCCGTCTCCTCTTGAACACAGAGGATCTACCCAGCAGCTTAAGGAACTCTGTGAAGTGGTCATAAACTGCAATGCCTAATTTTGAGAATATGTTTGGGCGAATATTATGTTTACCAAAGAATTCCACAATGAATAGTTCCATTGTTTGGAGCTGTCCATTTGATTATTAGAAAATAATTTCCTGCATTTTTTTTTTCTAAGCTTTTTCTTGTCAGTGGGAAATTTTTAAAGAAATTTTAATTCTAAAAAACACTCACTCCTGGCTAATGTGTGCCAATTAAGCTCTATTCATTGAATCAACAGCTTTCTGTTACCTGTCCCTTCAGGTAGGACAGCGTCTGATAGCCCTGCCCTTTCCCAGGCTTCTGCGCAGGGACCTTTGCTGCCTGCAAACAGTAGGGACACCTGTTTTCGGAGCAGGGAAGGCCAGCATCTGAAATCTTAGGAATGGGGCTGCTATTGAAAAAGGGGTGCTTGATAAGGGAGCCACTGTGATAGGCAGCGGAAATTTGATAATGAAAGGAGATGCCTAATAGATTAATGTGGTGCGATTTGCCAAAACACAGGGTTTTCTGGAAGATTATCCACACTCGCAATAGGAAGCTCTTTGTTTTGTGAAAGTCCCCACTTATCATTGTATTTTTTATCTCAATAAGAAACATAATGGTTTACTTGTTTACATGCATGGTGGATATATTCAGAGCCTGGCTGTGAGGCTGCGGACTCTTTCATTTGAAATGCTTCCAGCATGCAGGCTATTAGCTAAGGGGGAACAAGCAGTTGGACACATATAAAATTTAAATCTGCTTGCTTAGATTGGCAGAAATGACTGTTATTTTATCCACTGGGAAAAGGTTTTATTTCCTGCTCAAATACCTTCGGAGGAAAATTGCAAGCTCATTTGTAGCCATCGTATATGAATGCACATATATATTTAGAGCTAAGTGGTCTTTCTACAGAAATGGATTTCTTGCTACCCACTGGTTATTTTCCACTAATTTTAATTATTTTATTAGTTTATCTTGCTCCTTCTATTTTGTTCAACTCACCATGAAGTGTGATTTATACCTTTGCATTATTTACGTTGATGGCATAGCTCAAACACAGCTCTTGATGCATCTTGAGCAGTACCGCTTTTGTTTCTGGAATTGATTTTTAAATATCTCACGCATCCGGCAGGACAGGACGACCAAAGCATGGTGCTCCTGCTCGGAAAATAAACAGGAACATCCCTGTGGTTGAATGCCACTTGATTAAAGCTCTCCTTTTTCTTTTTTAAATTTTTTTTTAAGTAATCCTCTTTATCAATAGAACTCTTTTTTTGTTTGTTTGTTTGTTTTAAAAAATCTAAAGCTTGACAGAGGAAATAAATATCTGAACAATTTAGTACAGATACAGAATTTTATATGGCACATTCCTAGTGTCTCCTTCCTGGAGGTCAAAAGACTGCATCTCTGACCTAGACATAACAGACGTTTATTCGTTGGTTATAATATGCCAGGCATGGTATAGGGACCTTTTTAGACATTTTTTTCCCCATATGATTCTCACAACAATGACGTGCTCTTCACAGATATGACTCTTGCCTCACAGGTAGGAGAACAAATTTGAAGAGATTACTAAGTACCTAAGGTTGCACATATATAGTGGTGACAAAATTGAGGCTTGGACACTCTAAAGAGGGAGTGTTCCTGAATACTGCATTTCATCATTGACCTGCTTTCTTAGGCATTCGACACGTAAGGGAACGGAGAGCGAGTCATGGGATGATGTTTTTATGGAAGCAGGGAAGGAAGGATTATCAACAAGAGAGTTCAGGAGGCACGCAGAATTCACTAGCTACTGCACTTCTCTCTGCTCTTTCTGCTGCTGTCAGGCACGTTAGCCCACAGAATAACCTTTGCCGGTGAGTGACATTACCTCACATGTGCAAGCAGGAGAGACAGGAGGATACAGAAAATTATAAAGGAAAAATAGTGGTGGAAATCTGATAAACCTATCAAAAGATAATGGATCTCAAAAGAATCATCTGTCTAGACCAACTGACGGCTCCAAACAAAAGTTACTGGTTCATGCAGCTGAAAATGGACCCAGTGCTGGGGAATATTTCAGGTAACACATGGCACCATATGAAAAATGGCACCGTGCCTTCTTCAAACAGGTTTTAGAAGTTGAAAGCACTGGAAATCCTGACTTTGCATTTATAGTTTTTCTTTTATATTTTACAGTTGGTTGAGGCCCATATGGCCTTTGTGTGTTTCTTTTCCAGTCCTCTAGTTAATCCAAATTGGGGCAACTCTTGTTGAAAAATAACTTTACACTGGGGAATAAATCTATAGAGCATATTTTGAAATCACAGTCAAGTGATCTAACTTGTGCCTGTGATTTCAAGTTTCTCAAATGTTTTACAAGATGTTTTTCGATTAATATATTTGCTTTGAGTTAGGATTGTTCTCTATTCTCATTTACTAAGTATTTCGTATGTGTGTGTGTAGAGAGAGAGATGGTTGTCCAATCTGAGTCATTTTGATCAGGCTAAGAACAGCAGCTGTCAGTCATTCTGCTATCTCATGCAGAGCAGCGTGTATTTCAGTCCGTTTATTTGTTTAAGGAGTGTGCTCCTGAGTGGAAACGTATGGCCGCGTGACCAGACCTGAAAACCATGGTATTTCCTCTTCATAGATGTTAAAACGCCATGAATAAGCGGGATTCCTCACCGTCAAGCACCTTCATGGTTAATTAAGGCCCTGCACAGAGACACACAGAAGGCCCGTGTCTCCGTCGTGCAGTGATGGAGGCCCAGGGATAAACACAGGGACAGAACTGCTGTTGCGCTTGGAGTGTTCTCACCAGAAGCAGACTGCTTCACACAGATTGTTTTTCCTTCACTGTAATTATTTACTTCGACTAGAATGACTTTATTTTCAGAATGAGAAATAAAGCCATGAGGAGTCCCGTGCAGGAAAGAACTAACATCAACAGTCGCATTAGATTCTGGCTGCGTGTTCTTAGAAAGCTTTAAATCACGTTCGAGTCTCCATTTTACGATCTCTTTCTGCCCTGTCTTAAGTACAAGACACATGAGATAGGGTTATTTTTGTGCCTTGAAGATTTAGGTCATTCTGCCTAGAGCAATGTCTTATTTTTATTATTTTATTATTTGCTATTTTAATTACAATTTTTATTTTATCTCTTTGGTTGTTTTTTTCAATAATTTAAATAATTTAAAATAATTGCTATTTTTTCCCTCAGTATTAACACTTTCAGTTCCCAACACCAGAAGCTGATCCTACCACAAAAATGTTCACAGCTTTCTCTGATCCACATCTACATACTAGATATTTCCCCAGCTGCTCCCCTTGAATGTATCTCATCTGCTCTTGTCCTTGTCTGGGCCATTACTGTCTTTTGCTGGGGCCACAGAAGCCCCCCCATCTACTCCACCGCGTCTACACAGCCTCCTTCCATTCACTGTCCGCCTTGCAAGCAGAGGGCGTGTTCCAAATCGGGTCCTGTCACTATGTTTAAGACCTTTGCAGGCCTCCCAGTGTCCCCAGGATCAAGCCAACTCTTTCCGGGGTCCAGTGCTTTCTGGCCCCTTCTTAGGCCACCCTCTGGCTCCTTCCCCGCATCCCAGGACACCCACCTTCCTTCAGCACCCCAAGATCACTGCATTTCCTCCCACTACACAGATTCTGTGTAGGCTTCACAGGCTGGGAGGTCCTTCCTGTTTCTTGACACCTTCCTCGGAGAAGCTTCCCTGTCCAGCCTGACTCAGTCAAATCCTCTGTGACCTCTCGTGGCCCGGAGTCTCTGTTTTGGAATACCTGCTGCACTAGCTCCTTGTATTAATGTGGCTGTTTCTCTTTCCTCCTAAGGCAAACTCCCAGGACCTGGTGACAGGACATGCCCTCCCAGCTGTGTTCAGACAGAGGGCACTCAATAAGTAATTGTCAAATGATGACTTAATGGATTAAAAGTGGAATGCTAGGTTTTGCTAATATATTCGAGGTGAATCCCACTGCAGTAAACAGCTGAAGCTGACAACTGTTTTCAGTACCAAGAATGAGAGTCTAGTCTCTTCTCAAAGGAGTGCTCTCTGAGGCCTCGTCAATAGATGGGGAAGCAAAATAGAGTAAATACCTACCTGTCTTGCAAGCCAGCCCAGTGTTTGGGATCCTCACCAATGACATCTGGGCCCAAAGGTGTCTCAGCCCCATCAGGGAGGCGTCCCGTTGCTCCTAGCCCCTTACTACTATTCTTTCCAAACATTTCAACGCGGGCACCATGTCGACAGGTGAGCAGGTATGGGCAGTTCTTCATGAAACCATGCTCTGCTGTCTTTTATTTAGTCAACAAATTGGTTCTGTGCATACTGCGTGCCTTGTGATGAAGTTGCTGCCCAGGAATTGTAAACTTTTGCAGAAAAAATTAACTTAGTCGATGGTTTCAGTGAAGGCAGCGGAAAAAGCCCTTACTCCAACAGCTCACCCAAACTACAGCCCCTCTGGGAATGCTGCCCCCTGTGGTGGTGAGACCTTGCTCCTGACAGGGATATGAGCTCCTTCATCGAAAGCTGCCGAGAGAGATGATAAAGTAAAGCCCACCTGAGAAGTTGTAACCCCAGCCGTTGCAGCTGGTGACCTGCTATAGGGAGAGCTTGTCAAGGCTTGGGGCAGACTTGTAGTCCATAATCCCATGATGCTCCAGGGCCTGTGCTCAGAACACAGGAGGGTTACCAGAGGCAGTGAGGCCAAAGAGCCTGCCCTCAAAGTCCTTATGACCAGCCAAGGAGCTCTGAAGCACAAAGATATGAAAGACGTTCATTGTACCCAGTGCTGGAGAACCGAAGGTATTCTTCACAGAGGAAATTGTACTTAAGCCAAACCTCACAGGTAGCATTCACCAAGTAGAGCCAGGGATGAAGAACGCCTTAGGCAAGGGAAAGCACCTGATCCCAAGCAGGAAGACGTGCGTGAGACCGCAAGGAGAAACCAGAGAGCCGGGGCTAACGCACTGTGGCTGAAGTTCAGTTGGTGAAAGCACCCGAAGGAGTTAGGACACAGCTGCTGGAAATCTATTAGTGGATTAACATCTGGGAAAAGTAGCTGTCTCCTTCCTACGTCGAGTCCATGGCTTGTCTTTTCAAATCAAGTAATATTTTACATAATTAAATCAGCCTTCCTGCCATTTTAATTGACACTTCCAGGTTTGCAACATCCGCCATTCTGTCACACAGTGTTTGAGCATCATGTGACCATGGAAATGGACAATCTTGAGCTAATACATTAGTATATTAGTTTTCTATTGCCATATAACAAATTACCAAAAACTTAGCTGTTTAACCAACAAAAATTTATTATCTCACAATTTCTCTCATTCAGAAGTCTAGACGTGATGCGGTTGGATTCTCTGCTCAGGGTCGCACTGGAATGAAATCAAGGTGTTGGCCAGTACTGCTGTTCTCATTTAGGCCTCAGGGTTGCTTCCAAGTTCATGATTATTGGCAGGACTCGTCTCCTTGAGTCAGGAGGACTGACATTCCCATTTTTTTGCTGGCTCTCAGGCAGGGGATGCTGTTTCTGGAGGCCACACACAGCCCTCACCTCCTGGACCCCTCTGTCTTCACGTCAGCCATAGTGCTTTAAATCCTCAAGCTTTGCATCTCTGACTTCTTTTCTACCAGCTAAAAAATAGTCCCTGCTTATAAAGGGCTGAAGTGATTATGTTAGGCCCATTCAGATAATCTTTCTATTTTAAAATCAGTTGTACATGTAATGGAAACTAAACATGGGAGTAAAATTCATCTTAGAATCTCAAATCTTAGCATCCTGCCTGCCACTGCAGTGGATGTAATAGAGTTTAGTGTAGATGGAGAAGGCAATGGCGATTGAAAAGCCCCTCTAAACTACCATATTCCCCATAAACTTTACCTCACTGACCTGCCATTCCTGCCTCTGAGGTTCTTCCACTGGTGTTACTCCTCCAAGTTAACCAACAAACAAAGGGACACTGTCACCAGAGGCCACATGCTGACTATAGGAAAATGAAGACAGTAGCTGGAGCATCCTTCTCCATTTCTCTCATATGGGCATATTCAGTGCCTTGGTCTAACAGAATCACTGATTACCAACTAGGATACTCTAGTAGACTCTAGTTTTTGACTGTCATGCATCTAATACCCTTCTTCTGGTAAGAACATTCTTATTTTCCTTTGGGGAAATATCCTTCATTCACCCTAAGTCCATGGGATTTGGGTGGAAATAATAACCAGAGCGGGTATTAGCCACCAACCTGCCTATGAGGACACAACAACCTTCTGGCCACAGCGATGTCTTCAGGGATGAGCACATAACCCAGGTGAACCCACCAGGACCAACAAGTCCCAAACTTTCATAAAAGCTCTCTGGAAAAAGAATGTTTCATTGGTGATTAAATGCCTCCAGCAGGGTTTCTTAACCTCAACACTATTGACGTTTTGGCTCAGTGAATTATTCGTTCAGGGAGGGTCCGTGCATTGTAAGATGTTTCCCAGTATTCCTGAAGGCTTCCACTTGCTAGATGCCAGCAGCCCTTCCTACTCTCATCCCCAGCTGTGACAATCAAAACTATCCCCACACATTGTCAAACATCCCTTGCAGGGCAAATTCACCCCGTACTTAGAACTTACAGCCTAGAACTGCTTGTGTCTATCTTGCCATCAAGAAGAAAGAGGCTGCTTGAGAATGAAACCAGTGCAGAGAATAGATAGATGGAGAGGAGCTGGGCACCTTTGAATCTTTTCTTACTAGATATACCCTTGACTTCTCAGCTATGTGCAGCAACAAATCCCTTTCTTTGCTTCAGCCTATTTGATTTATATTTCTTTTACTAACTCAGCCTGAGAAAAAAAGATGCTGGAAAGTCAATTTCAGTCAATCCTGGTAATATAAGCCTACGTCAAATGCACAGGAAAGTGAACTTCTTAAAGGAAAAGAGTATGCAAATTAATAATACACTTCATCAAATTTATAATGCTCTCTTTCTCTTGCCTAGACTGCTTCACTTCAAAATAGTCAAGTAAGTAGTAATTGTCTGACTGACAGCTGCCATGTTGCCTCTGAAAGGAGATGTTCCCCCAAGAGCTGCTGTGAGTGTATGCAGTAGGTCTCTTCAGAAGCAAGCTACAGAAGCAAAGCTCCAGCTAGCTGCAGGAAATGTATTGGAACACACCTCCTTCCCCCAGAGGTCAGGGAAGGCTAGAGATGGGGCTGGCCCCAGGAAAGCTGAAACCATTCTCACTTTTTCCCAATCTCTGCTGCTCCCTGAACCACAATTTTTTTTCTTGATACAAAATTGCTTAAAATGACACAAAACATAGCCACCAGGGGTTCCTCGTAACCTGTATGCCATTCACACAGGAGGGACCTCTCTGCATCTCTGATTATTTCAAGTTCAGTCAGCCCAATGAGCAGACTTGGATCTGGTTTTCTTTTTCCTGCTCAATTTACTGTGGATAGTGGATGTGCTGTCTCAGTGGACCATGAGCCTACTATCACTAACCAGTAGTGGGGTCATATAAGGACATGGCAAACCCCTCTAGTTACCATATGGACTCGGGGTTGGGGGATCCTGGAAAAAGTGGGAAGGGGCATCATTATGGAGGGAAGGTACACAAAGGAAACTTACTCTAAACTTTTTCCTTGAAGTCCAAACCATTTTAATATGAGGTCCTGCTGTACTTATATCATTTCTTCAAGGTTACTTTAGTTCAATCTATTAGCAGCTTGGATTGGGTATAATGATCCTAAGATGCACAGGCCAGTAAAACTAAACTGGGAGAAAAAAAATAGGCTTCCTCGAGCACACAGCAGAACCTCATTAATGGGCAGCCTTGTTAAATAAAGCTTATAGATATAACTGATAGGAGCCAGCCCAGCTTTGAGTGGTATCTGTAGCAGGTCCAGGTATCACAGCCTCCCAGCCTTTTGGACAGCTCCATTGTTTGTAGACCTTTAGCTGGATCTGGAGCTTGGTGCTCTGTTGACGCCAGAATCTGTCTGCCAGGTTCCCGAAGGACTTGCTGAATTTCTGGATTCAGTACAAGTTCCCCGTGTGTTAGTGCAGTTGAGAAACTTTTCCATGTTCTGTGTGTGTGTGTGTGTGTGTGTGTGTGTGTGTGTGTGTGTGTAGACCCAATTACACAATGGCTGAGGCTGGAGTGAGGGAAGAGAGAAGGAAACTGTGGCCTAACAGAACACTCTAGTTTTCCATGGAAAATAAATCATTCTGGTGAACCGACAAGCTGATCTGTATCTCCTTGACCTCACGAAGATAACCATAGGGGAAATTTTTATTTTGATGAGTTCTGAGCCATGATCCTGAAAATTCATCAATAATTTTTAAAAAGACAAGAAAAAAAAAAAAAACCTCAGCTATTCCACCTATTCTTGCTACGTGCACATAGGTCAACAAGGGTGGTTAGAAAACTTGTAAACTACAAAGCAGCAATTGCTAAATGTTTTTTTCTGCAAGAATAAGCTTGACAAAGATTCCAGCCTAAACCAGAGCCAAAAGAAATTTTAAAAATTTAGGCCAATGCTCAGAGCCAAACGTAGAAAGATACCTTATGCTTCCCTTCCTACTGTCAACCTAAAAATAGAAGGGCAAAGTGAGAGGCAGCAAGCATTTATTTGAGAGCCAAAAGAATCGCTATTGGGGAACCACTGATTCAGGCAGAAGCACAAGTAGTGTTCTGATTAGAAAACAAAGGCCATGAGTGTTTATGAGGACAGGAGAGGGGAACATCAGTAGAAGAAAGGGATTTCTATAGGTGCATATAAGCTAACATAGTCATGCTAATTCTAAAGTGTTTTTAATCTTCAGTCTGGTGGTCATGATAGCTGCTTCTTTGTTATCTTTGTAAACAGTTGTTTGGTATGCCATGCAGCTTTAGGCCCAGTCCAAAAGTTATTTTGCCCAGAGTAAACATTCCATAGGTTTGAGAACTAAGACATGCAAGGCAGCTCCTCCTGGAGAGCAGCTCTGACTCCATTTTAAAGTGGCTCCATTTATATTATTTTTTACACTACTTATGAAAATAAATGGTATTTAGATAAGGAGAGCAGACAATATTTCTTAACCTCAGCTCCCAGGTCTGTTTTTACTTCTCTGCAAAATGTTTTAGAGGAAAATTAAAGTTAACGGAAAGGCACAAATCTAATCTGTGAGCCTAGATTTAAAGTCTCAGGTCGATTTATCTAAACAGTACTTTTCAAGCAGTTTTTTTTTTTTTTCTCCAGCAGTTTCACGTGTAACCTCATTCAGAACCTCAAACTATAAAATAGAAAACTCTGGAGCTGCTCAGGTCAAAACGGAGGCAGGCAGCCCAGAGTTCCCTGAGCTTGGCTTCTTCTCTCCCTCAGGATTCCACAGAAGACCACTGACCTAAATCACTCTTAACTGGAGTACCCGGATAAAGTCACATCACAGTTACTCTTAGACACTTGAAAGAAAGATCTGGGGCAGATTCTGCAGATGGTGCTGCAGACAAGCCTGGCCTGGTGTCTTTGGTATCAAGGTCGTCGTTGCACCTTCATGAAGATGGGATGCAAAGCTGGAAGCCACAAATGGGAGGCTTGGGAACGAAGTAGGCCACCTGCAAAAGTGGACTGACCAATGGCCCGTGTCTTGAATATAGGCTAAATTTGCAAAGAAACCATAATTGTCAGTCCTTGCCACCCCTAGAGTAGTTTAAAAGACCATGCTGCCACACTGATCACCGGCCCTGCACTTAATCATTTACAGGGAAAATCTAATTCTTGTCCAAAGACCAAAGACAAAAGGTGGAGGGATTGAGAGTCTCAGTGCCCAGATCTGATTTTACTTCTCTGCAGGATGTATCTGAATAAATTAAAGTTTAGAGCAAGGCACAGATTCAATCTGTTAGCTATGACAACATGGTGGCCTGGGCAAGTTGAGCCCCAGGTTACTCAGCTTTCAGATGAGGCCTTTCCTGAGGTCGTGGCTGTGAGGCTGCAGTGAAGTCAGATTGCGATGACGGGGCTACAAACAAAATGGGATTGTGTGACGAACCTACTACCTGATGGCTTGCTACCGATGAACACTAAAAACTTAAATCTGATCAATACAACATCTAATGAGAAAAATTTCCCTCATCTTTATGGTTGTGGTGAAGGCAGGCACTTCGTAAAAATTTAATTTGCCCCCCTGGGCACAGTACCTGGGTCCAGATATTGTCAGTTCATCTCAGCTGGACCAATAAATTCATGCTCCAGGATTTATGGACTTGCAATGAGTGAAAGTTGCAGAGCAAATTCTGTTCTGTCATTAAAAATATAAAATGCAAAGTACAGGAGCTAGCAGTGGTTACATCTCCCAGTATGTTAAAAAATAATAACTATCTAGAGAGAATGCAGTAAAAAAAAAGAAAGAAAGAAAAAGAAAAAGAAAGAAAGACAAAAACGTCTCGAGGGTATTCAGCTTCTTGTTCCTGACCCTAGGTTCTTCCCTATCATTCACAGAGCTTGAATGTTCAGCTCATCCTTGGATGCCATAAGCCAGTTTCTATTACATTTAAGTTGAGTTTCTATAACTTACAGCCAAAATAGTCTCAAGTAGGAGACAGGAGTGTGTGTTTATCTGTGTATGTGTTGTGTGTTTGTGTTGACTGCCTAACATAGGGAGTGTTTACCATATGCTAAGTGTGTTCTCTCCCCTGGGTGCTGGAGATCCAATTATGACTAAGACACAGTACCAGGTCAGAAGGATCCTCCGCTTTCGTGAGAAAAGACAGATGCAAAAGAAGCAATATCAAAATCATCAGTCCTACACAGGAAATATTATGGCAAAATACATGCTTATGATGCTACAGGGCACATAATAAAAGCGCCTGAAGGGGAGGTCTCCAGAAGACTTTCCTGCCGTCATGCATTCATTGTGTTCCTTATGCTGCTCAGACTGTTCTGTCCTTGGAGAGTCACCTTTCCTTCTCGCAATGTTACTTCATAAAGCCTGGGCTCAGTTTCTTTGTCTGCAAAGTGGGGGACGATAAGATCATCATTATGGTAGTTAAAGGAGACAGTAAGACTTTTCAGGGCTTAGAGCAGCATCCTGTACACAATAGTGCCATCGCTTTTCAGGTTGCAAGCTGGAGCACAATTGGCTGCTTCATCAGAAAAACACCTGGACTTTTGAAATGTACAAGCCAGCTCACAGATGCTGCAGCAACAGAAATAAGGCAGTATTTTGAGCTACATGTGATTCTTTTAACAGACTCTATTGGATTAATTAGAGTTGTGTCTAAAATCAGCAATTAGCATTTTAGGAATATCTGAAAATTGCCTAATGTGCAGGTATAAAATAACATTTCTCACATTCTGTATGGTGGCTTGTGGCTGTGGAATTGAATTTCAGCCAAATAATATCAATCAAAATAATACAGAAGCAGTCCAGAATATGTAATATAGACTATTACATGCAACTAGAAAGCAAATTATGTTTTCGCATAGTGAGAGAACTGCAGTCTGATTTTTTTTAAATTAGAAAGAGCCATTAGACAGTGTTTGAATAATAAGTAAAACAGAGTACAATTAATCTGTTCTTGGAATTACCAGAAAAATATACTAGAATATTTGTGATAGAAATAAAGCAAATTAAAAGATTTGAATGACTAAAAGCAGACATTTTAATAATACACATACCAAATTACTTCCAAATTCATCTGTTTATAATTTCACAGATTAGGTCATAAACACCTACATTATAATTTTGCTAAATGAAGTTGGATTGCCTATAATATATTACAAAGCATTCAAAAAGGCCTTACAAAATGCATGGGTGTTTTATTGTAACCTAACATTGTGTAGAATTTGGTATAACACTAATATGTTTTGGGTTCCTTCCAAGAGAGATTAGTTACCAGAAATGCTAGTAGGAATTTATTATAACCTGGTCCTACAGCATGGGAGTGATTGTAAGGAAAAGAAATGAAATGCTACATCACTTGAACCTGCGCTCTGCGTGTCTCGAGGTTTGCTTTTGCAGTTCTAATAAGCATGAGACCTCACTGGACTTCTAAACATGAAGATGCCACAGCCCAGGGCGATGTCTCTTGAAGACAGAAGAGGCATTCTGTGTTCTTGCTGCCCTGTGGTTAGCATGTCCCACAGAATCGTTTCAGCCTGGGAGCTGCTCTGCCAGCTCACTGCAACACGTAGAATATGCAGTTCAGAGGTCACTATTATGAAAGGTAAATAGGACAAGGAACCACTTTACTTTTATTTGGATTTCTAGTTTTTCGTATTTGCAAGCTCTAATAGCACAGTCATAAAAGAGAGCAGGAGAGAACTGGTCCAAACAGCACAAAGAAGGAAGGAAAAAGACAATGTAGAGACAACAACAAAAGGCTCCTTTCTTTTGGCATTGTTACCTTGGATCCCTATTTCTGTATATTTTAACTTTTATTGTTTATCAGCTTCCATCTAAAAAATAATGTCTGAGCCAAATTTTTATCCTATGTAACTCTATGATGATTCTCTTTGCTTTCTTGGAGTCTAATTCTCCCATGGCTTTGCATGAGATGTAAATCTGACCCTAAGGGGGTATTATTTCAGTGAGAGGAGAAACCGCCTTTTATGGCAGCACAGTATCATTTAAGTGGTTTTTAAAATGTTACCTTTAAGGGAGATATAACATTTATAAGTGGTAATGATATTTTAATTATTTGAAGATAACAGACCAACACAAAATGAGGGTATTCTCTTCTTAAGTGGTCTTAATGAAATGCAGAGTTTGAGAGTCTAAGCACTTTTCCTGCTGAGTCACTGTGGTTTTCATGGCTTCTGAGTCGGAGTTTATATGGTTTAACATGTTTTTCTGTCTCAAAGAAACATGATGTCTTTTGTACCCCTACGCCAAGCCATTCTCTGGTTCACTTGCTGTCCTGAGCCGTGAGCCTGAGGATGCCCCAGGGTGAACAGCCCACAGGATTATTTGGCCCCATCTCTTGCTGGTTGACCATGTAGAACTCTTCCCGAAGGCAGCAGAGGGAGCTAAGGCAACCAGTCCGCAGAGAGTGAGCCCTTTCTCAACAACCCAGTTACCCATGCCAGGACCCACATACATTTTGTACTAATGACGTTTTTCTTTACAACTATAAAAATCTAGTGTCAGTCAGTTCTGCTACTCCAAACTGGTATGCCTTTTTGGTGGCCTGTCAGTAAAGTTTATGTCTATTTGTAGAAGAACTAACTGGTCAGTTTTTGTCAGCAATGCTTGCTCTCAGCAGAAATGTACTGTTTTTTCAAAAGACCAGAGAATGACTTTTGGGAATATATGGATTTTCTGGTCAAATAAAAATTGAAGGAGAAAAAAAGGAGGAAATAAAAGAACCAACTGGGCTATGTTTGCTGTTTATGCACAGGATTTAGGCTCTTTTCTCTTTAACATAAACATATCTTTCCTTCCTTATATACTGGAGCAGTGCTATCTGATAAACTTTCTGTGATAATAGAAATATTTTGTTTCTGCACTATCCAATACAATAGCCACTTGCCATTTTTGCTTTTGAGCACTTGAGAAATGGCTACTGCAACTGATTCAATGAATTTTTAACTTTATATGATTAATTAAAATTTAAATTTAAGTAGCCATATCTTGACACTGTTTTGGATAGTGCCATTCCAGAGTCTTGAGGTATGTAATTTTGAGTTCATTTTTATTATATCCATTAGAGTAATAGATATTTACATTTACATGTGTAGTCTTCTAATCTGATTGCAAATCATAAAGCACAAAAATTTTGAATTACCTTCTTTTCAAATATTCCATAGAGAAAATGTTTTTTTATCAGTCTTTAAGAAAACTTACCATATTGCTGAAAGTTCATTCACTTTTTCTTTGTTTAGGAAACAAAATTTATTAAATGAAGATAGGGAAAAGCCACAGTGGATTGTGGCTCTGGGAAACCCAGCTATTCAGTATGGTTTTGGTCTCTTTCACATAAAATTACTGCAGAGTCCCCTTTATTTGTATTGGCTTCTGACCACTTCTTGCCTTTTAATTGTTCTTCGTTGCTCTAACAGTGCCCTCGGAGTTCATGCTATAGGACCAGGTCATAATAAATTTCTACTAGCATTTCTGGTAACTAACCCAAGACATCTTGGAAGGAACCCAAGACGTATTAGTGTTATACCGAATTCTACACAACTTTGGATTACAATAAAACACCCATGTGTTTTGTAATGTCTTTCTGAATGCTTTGTAATATATACAATCCAACTTCATTTAGCAAAATTGTAATGAAGGTGTTTATGACCTAATCTGTGAAATTATAAACAGATGGATTTGGAGGTAATCTGGTGTGTGTATTATTAAAATGCCTGCTTTTAGTCATTCAAATCTTTTAATTTGCGAAAATTTTATAGAGCTCAATCATATAAAAATCTATGAGATTTTAAGTGTTAATATTTTCTACAAATATCATTCGATGGGTTACTAGTGTGTTGTTTAAAATATTGTGTACCACTTAAGATTTATGTTAACCTTTATAATAGTATACATCCAAATAATTAGCTGAAATTTTTAGGCAAATTTTTTTTAAATTAAGAAGGATTTCTTAAGATTACACACATAATTGTAGGTAAAAACAATTTCTAATTTAAAAAGTAACCCTTCAAAGTATCTTTAATTGCACTTGAAAGATATTTCGGTATTAACAATATATAATTACTCTATTCTTGCCATACTAAAAATTTAAGTTCGATAAAATAATAAGTAAAGTAATAAAAAATATTGTAATAAATTTCTATTGGCTGCAATAAAATTATTTATTTAAATGAAGGGAATATTTTCTTTTTTAAAGCTACTTTCATGCATAGCTGAAATACGATAAGAATTGTAACTAGGGAAATGTAGGCGATATTAAACGTGGCAAGTGAACAAAGAAGAGGTCACAAAAGATGTCCCAGTGGTGCCTGCGTGTATGCATCCTGATACAGTACTAGGATGCGGATGTTAAGAGAACGGGCCACGCCATTAACCACTGTCTCGGTGCTTGGCTGTTTCCAAAGACATAAAATGGGAGGCCAGTAGTGCTTTTCAGGCATGGGACACAGAACCACAAAGGTCTCCTGACTAGAGCGGTTTACAGAGCTCTACTTTGTGACTCACTCTCTCTCCCTATTGAATGAGCAAAGCTTTTGCTTGCAAAGAATCATTCCTGGCCAGGGGAAAATATGGAGGAATTCATAGTTCTCTATCAAGACATTAGAACCACTTAGATATTTTTATAGACTGCTATATACCCAAATTTAATGAGAATAAGAGGTATTCATTACTCATGAACCCATAGAAATGAGATACAATTTTAAAGAAATACAGCTCAAGAAAGAGATAGTAAACATTCAGGCCAATAAGTTAGACATATACATTAAGAATGTGATGATTCTCAAAAAATGTAAATGAGAAATGTCATTTAAATGCTATGTTTTTGCTGTTATTTAATTTAAAAGCTGTTAAAGTAGAGAGAAATATAAAAGGCAGTTTAGAAACAGAACCAGTCTCAAGAGAAGAAACATGATATGTAAACCGAGTATAATAGATGAGAAAAGTTCAAGAAGTCATGAGCAAATCCAGGGATGTGGAGAAACCAGTTCAACTTCCTCGAGCTTTTTATTCATTAAGTCCCCTGACTGACTCCAACAGTAGAAGCTAAGCGATAGACTTTTAAGTACCATGTGCAACATTATGGTGACTGACCTAGGGTCTTATTAAATTGACTTTAGAGTTCATTAATGACAAGATAAGCAAAATATCCTTGTGGGGATTAAGTTTTATCAGTGATTTCTAACAAAATTCAGAAAATAGCTAGAAGACAATGGACACTTGGAACAACTCGGGTATGACTGTTGTATTTGCTGCCATAAGAATCATGGTGTGAATTTGCAATAGCATTAAATTCTGATCTACGATTACTGAATTATAGAATTTTAGGGTTAGAAGTCATCCTAGATGCTGCTAATTCTTTCCAATCCTTTCTCCAATATTCCTGCTGAAGACTCATCTAGCTTCTTAATAAAGAACAGCATCAGAGACTTAGAAGGTAGTTTCATTTATTTTCAGAGAGTTTTACTTGTTAAAAGCTCTTCCTTGTAGAGTTCCTGAGTGCATCCATCTATCATTAACTAAACTCCACATAATGACATTTGGGTCAAGGATGGACTACGTATGCAAAGGTGATCTTGTAAGATTATAATGGAGCTAAAAAATTTCTGTCACTGAGTGACATTGTAGCTGTCACAGCGTCATAGCTCAACACGTTACTTACATGTCTGTGGTGATGCTGGTGTAAACAAACCTACTGTGCTGCCAGTTATGTAAAAGTATATCACATACAACTGTGTACTGTACATAATATTGATAATGATAAACAATTATGTTACTGTTTCTATGATACTGTACTTTTTATCCCTATTTGAGAGTGTGTGCTTTCTACTCATAACAAAAAAAGTCTGTGGTAAAACGGTGTGCTGTGTTATGTCAGCAGCAGCCTCAAACGTGTCATGGTTACCAACCCTGGATTCTATAATTCTCTTGTTTTTAGTTTAGTCTCGTGTCGTTTTGTATGGTGACATGCCACACAGGCTTGTGGCCGAGGAGCAGTAGGCTAGACCACTGGATTTGTGCACGTGTGCTCTAACGTTCCACAATGATAATATGGCCTTAATGATGCATTTCTCAGAACATATCCCTTCATTAGGCAGCATATGACTGTACCCTTCTCTAGTACTAGTTATACTTTCCTCTAGACACTCAAAGCTTAAACCTCCTCTTTAGTTGTTTTTATCATTGCTCATGAAAATTTATGGTATTTGCCATCTTTTCTGGGTCTCTCTAGTTTATCAATGTCCTTGTTAGCATAGGGCCCAAGAAACTGGCACACTATCCCAGGTGTTGTTGGACTTAAGCAGAGGATAGCAAGATTTTGTGTTCCTTGAGCACTGTGCTTCTTTTTAAGATTGGATCAAGTTCTTTGGCAGCTATGTCCCACTGCCAAGTCATGACCATGTCATATTAGCTGCAGGTGTTTTGTAGATAGAGAGGTTCCCTTCTCTGCCTAGTTTGCTAAGAATATTTGTCATAATGAATGTGACTTTTATTAAATGCTTTTTCTGCATTTGTTGAAATAATCATATGTATTTTTTCTTTATTCTATTAACAACCTCACCAATGCATTTTACAAATGCCAAACCAATATTGTATTCTTGGAATCAATACAATTTGGTCACAATATATTATCTAATTTATGTATTTCTGGATTCTGCTTTTACATATTTTGTTTAGAATTTTTGGATCTACTCTCATGAGTAATATTAGCCTAAATTATTCTTCTTTGATATATTTTGTCAGGTTATGCTGAAAAATGAGGTAGAAATTATTCCTTCTTTTTCAATTCTCTAGAAAAGTTTATGTGCTAATTTTTCCTTAAATGGATGGTAGAGTTTGCCAATGATACATCTAGTTCAAAAGGGTCATTTTTATTTGCTTTGTTTAGTTTTCTTTGTTTGTTTTTTGGTTCTTGTTGAAGTAGCAAAATTACAAAATTAACTTCTTCAATAGCTATGGATTTTTTAGTTTTTTCCCCATTATAGCTATTTCATTAACGTTTAGACTTGCATTATTATTTTCTTCTTTTCAGATTGGAGTTCTTTTCCTAATTCCCTAAGATAAATATTCGTTCATTTATTCTTAACCTTTGTTATTGTCATGTATCTGAAAACGGCAGATGGTTAGTTTTTGTCTAATCCAGTATTATCTTTGCTTTTGATTACATAATTTAGTACATTTAATTTTTAATGTAATTACATATTTAGGGTTAAAGCTACCATTTCAGTATATCTGTTTTTGCTTGCTACTTATTAATCTTTCACTCCATTTTTGCCTTATTTTAGATTAATTACTTTTTCCTATTTATTACTTTACTGATTTGTAAATTTTATAGTTTTCTTTGGATATTTTATTAGTTGTTACCCTGGAAATTAGAATATGTACCCTCTACTCATCAAATTTGTTAGTTTTCTGCTTCCAGCTAAAAGTGAGTAATCGGGACTAGATTTATCCTACCATCTGAAACAACTAAAAGTCAGACAAAACACGGGAAAAATATCTCTAAAGATATAAAACATAAGTAAACTAGAAACTGTGATTCCTGAGATGCAAACACTTGATGAGTTGAGACTTGCAATTACCGCTGTTTACTAAGGAAACTACCCAAGGCCAGGGAAATAACTGCCCAGAATATTAGAGGGGACAGTGCCTCCAAATCACCAGGGACAGGAATAGTGCCTGCTCCTATATTAACTTGATTTTGTTATTTTCTATACTCTTGACGCTCTGGCATCTGGGATTTCACTGACTCAGAAACTCCCTCCAATGGTAGCTAATTCCTAGACGTAGCAAATGACTCCCCTGCAAGCATAGTTTTCATATGCAAACCAACCATTCTAGAGCCTAAACCCCCAACTATCCCCTCTGGTGATCTGTCACACTCCAGGAGGCAGTATTCATTCCTCTGCCCTAATCAATCCAAGCCAGGTATAAAACTAGGAGGAATGCCCCTATAGCCAGAGCCCACCATAATTATTCAGACTACCCTATCTCAAGCCTTTCCCAGTGCTTTACCCATGTGTCCCTGCTTTACCCATGTGTCCCTCCATGATATGACATGCCTCTTATTTCAAGGGAACTGTCAGTAAAAACATTTTTTTCATGACTGTCATTTCTGTCTCTGTGTCTTACCATAACTTATTTAAACAAATCCTAACAGCCAGAGTAGAAAACCTCAAATTTGTGAATTATTGATTACTAATAAAAGTCTCACCTCAGTATTGCAGAAAAATTAACCACAGTCTAGATGCTACTCTTGTCCCATGTGACAAAGACCTCCAAAATCCAGATGATTTCAAATAATTTAAAATACCCAGTGACTGACATCCAATAAAAAATTACTAGGGATAAAAAGAAACAGAAAAATATAACTCATGATGAGAAGAAATATCAACCAATTGAATCTGATTTGATATGACACAAATGATAGAATTAATAGAAAAGTACTTTAAAAGGACTATTATGTTTTTTAAAAAAAGTTGAGCACATTAAGACAGGAAAGATCTAAAAAACACACAAATGAAACTTCTTGAAATGAAAATCACAATGATTAAGAAACATACACTGGATTAGATTAATTACAAATTAGACATTGCAGAAGAAAATGTAAGTAAACTTGAAGACAATAAGAATAGAAACTATCCAAAATGAAACATAGAAAAAGGACTAATAAAAAGTACAAAGGATCAGTGATTATTAAACTTTAGAATGATTTTGTGCAATAAATATATGTGATATTGGAATCTCTGAAATGTAAGGGAGAATAAGAGAGAAAAAATACTTTAAAAATAATAGCCAATTTTTTTCAAATTTGGTGAAAACTGTTAACCCACAGATTCTTGAAACTTAACAACACCAAACACAAAAGAAACATGAAGAAAAGTAGATCAAAGCTTATGATAATCAAATTATGATTTGAGTGATAGAATCTTAAAAGTAAACAAAAGAAAGAAGCACAAAGTTAAAGATGACAGTAGACCTACACTACAAAATTATTAAAGTCCTTCAAGCAGAAAATGATGATCCAGTTGAAAAACTGTATCAACACAAAGGAATGAAAAGAATCAGAAATGGTAATTACATGAGTAAACATAAATACCTTTTCTTGTTAGTTAAACATTAAGATAAGCCACTGTTGAAAAGCAAAATAATGTCATATTATGGGTTTGTAACATATACAAAAGTAAAATATATAGCAGCAAGAGCAGAAAGACTGAAACAGGAGAACAGGAAGTAAACTGTTGTAAGGTTTTTACAATATATATGATGTAATATATCACTTGAATATATAACCATTTAATATTATTTAATATATACATATTAAAACAATCACTAAATAGCAGAGCACAGAGTTAATAGGTCAATGAAAAGCTAAAATGGAATCATTAAAAAAAATTATTCAAGCCAAAAAGAGTAGAAAAGGAGAAGAGAAAAAAAGAATAGATGAGACCAGAGCCAGTTCCATAGGCACCTGACCTGTGCCATCATGAGTCCTTACATTTAGAGGTGCCCCACATTTAGATTAACTTAGAAGTGCTGTTACTATCTGTTACTATCTTGAAATGATTAATAATTTATGAACAAGAACCCCACATTTTTATGTTGCACTAGATCCCACAAATTATATAATCAGTCCTGCATGGAACAAATAGAAAATAAATAATAAAATGGTAGATTTAAACCCAACCAAATCAATCTTCATATTAAATGTAAATGGTCCAAACACTTCCATTTAAAGTTTCAAATTGTCAGATTGGAATAAAAGACAACATTCAAGTGTATACTTCCTACAGAAAAAAAAAAAAAACTCTATGTAAGATTTCTTAGATATGATACTGAAATGTTACCCATAAAAGCATGAACTGATCAGTTGACTCATCAAAATAAAGACTATGCTATTTGAAAGATGCTATTAAGAGACTGAAGAGAAGCAAAAGAAAAAATTCTTACAGACTAAAAGAAAATATTTATAGACACATATCTAATTTTTTTTAAAAAAAAGGGTTTCCATAAAATACAGAGAACTCTCAAACTCAATAATAAGAAAACAATTAAATTTAAAAAAAAATAGACAAAAGATTGTACAGACCCTTCACCAGAGGAGAGATACAGATAGTAAATAAGTACATGAAAAGATGGTCCACGTAATCAGTCACTAGGGTAATACAAAGTGAAGTCACAGTGAGCTATCACCGCCCATCCTTTAGAATATCTTAAATTAAAGACTGGCCTTACTATGTGTTAGTGAGTATGTCAAGCAAATGGAACTCTTAACATACTACTGGGGGAAAGCTAAAATGTTACAACAGCTTTAGAATTAGTCAGCTTTTTTTTTTTTTCAGTTAAACATACGTACCATACAACTCACCCATTCTACTTCTAGGTATTTACCAGAAGATAAATGAAAGCATATATCAATACTAAGGCTGGCATACAAATGTTCACAATAGCTTTATACAAAATAGCCAAAAATTGGAAACACATATTCATCAATAAGGGAATGAATAAACAAATTGTACACCATCCTTACAATGACTACAACTCATCAGTAAAAAAAAAAAAAAAAAAAAAAAAAAAAAAAAAAAAAAAAAAAAAAAAAAAAAAAAAAAAAAAAAAAAAAAAAAAAAAAAAAAAAAAAAAAAAAAAAAAAAAAAAGAACAATGATTCTGTGCAAATATGAGTAAATCTTAAAATAATGATGCTGAGTGAAAGGAGCCAAGAAAAAAGGGTGTATATGATATAGTTCCATTTACATAAATGTCAAGAAAATGCAAACTAATCTGTAGTGATAAAAAGCAGATCAGTAGTTTTCTGGGAATAGCACGAAGGAAAGATTACAAAGGGGCATGAGAAAACTTTTGGGGTGCATGTGTATGTTCATTATCTTGATTATGGCGATTGTTTCATGGGTACTTATACATTCAAATCTTATAAAATTTGTCAGTTAAATGTATGTCAATTATACCTCAATAAAACTTTTTAAAAAGGAGTCTATAAAAATACTACATAGAGAAAAAAAAATAAATCTTTACACTAAAAAAAAATCATGTTTATTAGGACTCCTTCCTTTATCCTGGACAAAGCAGGAACTCAATTTATCCTCCTCCCCATTTAAGTTGCTATTGTATATTTTACATCTCTACATATTTTTATCCTCCCAATACATTTTTATTATTTTTGTTTTATACTGTCGGTATTCATTTGTATTTACCTTTATTTTATCACTTTCATTCCTCTCTCTCTCTTCTTGCATTTCATCTTCCAATTGGAATGATTTCCTTTTTGCCTGAAAATTAAGCCTTAATTGATTATTTTAATGCAAAGATGCCTTCTGGTGGCAATTGCTCTTATATTTTTTGTTTAAAAATATTTTGTATCACCTTCATTTCTGAAGGATTTTTCACTGGATAAAGAAATCTAGGTTGGCAGAGTTTTTTTTCCCATACATTATTAATATGTTTCCCCTCTTCTTGCTTTGTTGCTATTGAGAAGCGGCTACCAGTCTCGTGTTCTTGAAAGCCATCTGCCCCACCACCCGCACCCCACCGCACATAAGGTTTTCTCTTTGGTTTTCAGCAGTTCTCCCATGAAATATCAAGGCCTGGGTTCTTTTTATTTTCTATGACTTCAGATTTGTTAAACTTTCATCACCTTTGGAAAATTTAAATTCACAATCTCTTTAAATATTATATCTTCTACATTGTTCACCTCCTCTACTTTTAGGTCCCCAATTAAAATGTATTTGAAGCCAAATCAGTGAACTCTTCCTTTCACTATCTTTAATATTTTTTTCATCTTTTTTTGTTCCATGCTTCATTATGCACAGTTTATCCTTAGCTATCATCAAGTTTACTGTTTCTCTTTGCTGAGTTCATTGTGCTTTTAAACTCAGCAATTGCATTCTCAATTTTGATTAATATAGTTTTTAGTTCTGAAAATTCTGTTGGTTCATTTCATATATGCAATATCACACTTTAATTTCAAAATTCTTACTGAATTTAAGTCTAGCTTTTATTTTTCTAAACAGCAATCACACTTGTTTTGCAGTCTGTGTGTGTTTTCTCCGCTCTACCTATAGGTCTGTAAGTCCTTGCTATACATTCTTTGTGCTTATTCTTGTTCATGTTGTCTTGATGCCTCACATGCCTAGTTAAATTTTATTTATTTGGTGGGCATTGTATTTGAAAAACAATTTTAAACATGATTTGAGACCTAAGATGATATTACTTTCCTCCAGAGATAGCTGTCTCCTTTTACCAACATCTTATGTTTTTAATGTTCAAAAATACTGAAAAAAAATGAAAGAATTTTGTAGTGAATAATTGTATATTCACCACCTAGACTCTACCTTTAAAATTTTTTAATGTTTTACTACATTTTCTTCATCACATACCTATCTGTGTAACAGGATTTTTTTGCTTTACTTCTGCCAAACACATGAGGAAAATAACAATCTGGATCATGCCAATCTAATTTCAAGGCTTGAGATTTTTCTAGACTAACAAGATGAGTCAAGGGCTGCAGTCCATGCAGAAAATGTCTTTTTTCTCCTTTCTTTTTTCCTTTTTAGTGTGCATCCCTCAGGGCACTAACCCAAAGCACATACTGCTTTATGGAGACTCTCTCCCCTGGCAGACTCTAGACTAAAATGTTGGTTCCCCAGTTCTCTGAAACTATTAAATGTACTGCTTAGTCTCATAGCCACATCTTTTATTACCAAATGCTCCCAGGACCAAAACAGCCCCATATTATAGACTCCCTCCTTTGGAGTCATATCTCTTTCTGCATTTATTCCTGCAGTTACTCAATATTTCGTTAGCTCTTTAAGACTGTTAGAAGTTTTTGCAAATATTTCATCCATATTTTTGTGTTTTCTTAGTTGAAGGAAGTGAATTACCTAGACTACCATAACCAGAAGCGTAAACCTCTCATTCTCTCATGAACCCTTTCAAATGACAGTATTATCCTACCAGCCAATTAAAACAGCTCTTCTCAAGATAACCAGTGACTCTCAAATCTGTAACTCCAAAGGATGATTCCAGTTTCAGTAGCATCTGGTATTAAAGGTCAAAACTCGCTTCATTCATTTGGTTTCTGGGACTTCCCACTCTCCTGGATTTTTCTTCCATTTCAACTGGCTACTGCTTGCTCAGTTTCCTTTGCTGGAATCTCTTCCTTGAACTGGATCCTAAGTATCAGTGTGGCTAGAGCTAAATCTTTGTAAAATTGTACTCTTTTATGTTTACTTCCTAGGTCATGGCCTCCTGTTTTAAATACCATGTACATCCATCTCGATGATCAAATATTATTAATCAAATCCTAAATCAAAATATCATAGAGATATTTACTTTTTATATTTTTCCCAATTCATTAAGCATCATATTTTAACTGGTTTAGTTTTAGAAAGTATTGTATAAACATTCAAAATAATTTTAAGTACTAAAATAGTCTTGCAGTTCAGTGATGTTTTGACCCCTTAAAAAATGAGAAGTCATTTTAGAGAAGGAAATAAGGGTGATTTACCTACTGTCACAAAGCATTCTGATAGGTAGAGATAGAATAAAAACTATGGGTTCTGATTTTTTTCACCCATCTGTTCTATATCAAATTGCCTATGCAACATTTTTACCAGAACATATAATAGGCGTTTTGACATTAACATGTACAAAACTGAATTCTTGACCCCTCTAATCCCACACCACTCAAGCCTCTTCTCTTCCGTGTTGCACATTTTTAGTCAAGGAATTACTATTCACCCATGTTTTTTGACCCAAACCCCATATGTCATTATAGAATTTATAACTGTATGGCTTTCACCAGCAGAAAGTTTTGGACTTCTGCATCTTCAAATATGACTTCAGCCCCTTCTCTTTTCCTTCCTTCTAGGACTCAAAAACCCGTGTGCTAAACTTTTTCACCACATTACACATTTCTCTCACACATTTTTTATACCTTTGTCTCTTTGCCCTTCATTTCTATTGACTTACCTTCTAGTTCATGAATCCTCTGATTGGCTGTGTTTAATGTACTGTTAAACCCAACTATTAGCTACTTAATTTTAATTATTTTATTTTTCAGCCTTGGAATTTCTGTTTAATACTTTTTAATATCTGGTTATCTGCTGAACTTCTCCATCAACTACTCTATTTTTGGAACACATTAATCACAGTTTGTTTTTCTTTAATTCATGTCAGATATTCAAATAATTTGATCTCCAATGGGTCTGTTTTTATTCTATTATTCTCATAATTTTCAGTTATTTAGTCATGTTTCCTGATATGCTTGTTTACTTCAGTTGAATTTCTGACATTTAGGCTCTAGATGATGTCATTTTCTTCTAGAGAATTTATTTTTGCATTTAGCAGGATAGGAGAGAAATCTTGGAGAAATCATAGTTTGTACTGATTTTGGTTTGATTTTTCATCTTTAGGAAGTCTGGTCCATTTATAGTTGACATTTATTCATAGGTTATAGCTTTCATTGGTCTCAAAGGAAATCCTAAGGTGTTTATCAGGGCCCCTCTATCTTGATGAGACCCGAATCTCAATCCTCGTCTCCCAGCCACTTAAGAGTACTGAGTTCTGCCCAGTTTTTCAGCCTCTGCGCCACCATGTGTGGATCCGCACACATCTCAAGGAGAAAAGCAGCACTTCATGTTGAGCTCATTGTACTTATACTTTTTTGAGTAGGAGAGTAGTTCTTATAATTTTGGCTTTCTTAGTGGTTCCTATGATGCCTGTAAACCCATGTTTTTAAATATTTTATCCAACTTCTCCAGTTTTTAGTGTGTGGCGTGATAAATTCTAATTTACCATGTTCAGAGCAGAACCACAGAAGTCAATCTTGATTTTTTTTTCTTTCTGATCCACTAGAAAGAGCTGTGGGTTCTACCATCCAAATATATCTTGAGTGCAACCAGTTATCACCATTCAGTATTAAGCCAACAGTATATCACTCTTAGAAAACTACAGTATCCTCCTAAATGACAGAGGAGTTAGCTTTAGGTGAAAAGTCAGATTTCATTTTGAAATAGAGAAGGAATATAAAATGGATATGGATAAAGGTACTTTTGTATATTTAGTATTGATTCAAAATATGAGAAGGTTTCTCTCTGAATCCTTCTATTTTCTCTGTGACTTAGGAGGTGAGGTAATCACTGGAGAAGGAGCAGAGGTGCAAGGTTGGAGGATTAAGGAGACTGAGAAAGTGATGTGATCTGATTTAATAGTTTAATGACTGAACTGATTTAATGTAGCATTGCTGAGGCCCCATCTGAGGCAGGTCATGAACATAGTAGTACTGCCATGTTCTATGACAGAGATGGTAAATAGTTGGGCTCACCAATGATTTGTAAGTAAATAGAGTCAAAAGATAAGGGGTGGATTAACTTTAGGTTATTGGAAAGATTGTTTTTATTATTGAAACAATGATGTACACATTCTAATTTAGGAAGGTGTGAAATGAGAACAACAAAGGCTAATGTAAAGTGACTTGAGGTAAAAGAAGCATTATAGTAGAGGCCAGGGCTGGGGTCACTAAACAGAAAGACTGAGAGCAGGAGACTCATGGTCAGACATGGGCTTCAAAAACAGTGGTATCGGGGTGGAGAAATTGTAGGTATTGACAGTGTCTGACACGAAGCTATGACCTGAGTGATGAAGGTGGAGTGGAGAGAAGGCCTGGAGGAGGGGAAGCAACCAAGAGTCTTTGGTAATGGTGGCTGAACTTGTGGGAACTGAAGTAACTCAAGATGAAGGCAGGGCTTGGGGTGGAGAGAAGGATGATAAGCCAGAAGAATGATAAGCCAAAAGCCAGTTCTTTATTGGCTGAGAAGTTAGATGAAGAATGGCCTAGCTGGATGGCATGGGCTTTGAACAGGAGATAATGACCTATCTGAGAGCAACAGTGGAACGAGGTCATTCCTGGGGCCCAAGTTCTGTGAAGTGTGAGAAAATCGACCACTCCCTGTTGGCGTTCATGAGAGTGGCTTCTTTGTTCCCCAAGTCTCAGAGCTGGGTCAGGGAAAAGAAAATATAGAGCACTTAGGGAATGACTATAGAGTGGAAGATCTATGGCCAAGCTTTTATAACTAATAACTTTCAAGTTGCTGTCTGACCTTGAGGCCCTAGGACAGAAACACATCTTGTATTTTTGTCTGGACATGATGCTTCGTGAATAAGACATGTCAAAAATTCTTATTTTCTGGAAAATACAGTTAATTTGTAGTATCAAATAGTGTCCAAACATGAACCAAAAAAAATGCTACTGCTAAATAACTATCTCGTTGGTGAAGGAAAACAGGCTATTATTAGATACTCATGATTTCTCAAGGATTTGAAGGAACATGCTAGTCATAAAAATGGCTCCCTTAATTTAAAACAGCAAAGCTGATAATTTTGTTGAAGAAATGTCATTTCTGTGTTTATGAAATGATCTGTGTGATTTCTCTCAGTAATGTGCTCATAATGTCTTGATTTTTTAGGAAATAATATGGTCATATTTATACATGTATACTTCCAAAAAAGTGTAGAATGTTTCTCCTTTTTATATAGAAATCTGGATAAAGAACATTTTTTTGAATGTTGATTAGATCTAAGTTATTCAGAGAGGTCCAGAATAATCAGATATATCTCGGTTTGCTTTTTCATTCATTCAACAGATACTTACTGAATATCTTATAAGCGTAAAATACTATTTTAAAAGCCAGAAATAGAATATAAAAAAAGACAAAGAAAAATAAAAAAGCTAGATTTATTTTTCATAACATTTATTTTCTTTTCGATTGTGTAGGCCTGTCCTCAACACTTAGACTATTTAATGAAAAGACAAAAATGGTTATGTAATCGGATCCAATGAACAGCAAATAGTCTAGAATAATATGAATTGCTTTCCCATTTTTATTTTTAATCTATTTTTAATTATAATTGACATATAATATTTTATTAGTTTCAGGTGTACAGCATAGCAATTAGATATTTATGTACCTTACAAAGTCTAGTAGCTATCTGTCACCACACATAGTTACTATGAAATCACTAACTATATTCCCTATGTCATATATTACATCCCCATGGTTTATAGAATAATATGGATTTCTGGCAATTCACTAGCTACTTTACAAAATTATTAGGTTTTAAAGATGCATTTTTTTTTCAATATGCTTTGGTATCGTTATAGGTATTAATTGTGGCTTTAAAAAAAAATGAAACCACCTACTTATTCCACATCTGCAGAATTAAATCCTTAGGTTGTTTAAACCTGTGCTTATAAATAGGGTGACTTTTCCTCATTTTATTCCCAGGACAATCCCTGTTGTTCTGGGCAATATTCTCAAAAGTATCCTGGTTTGGAAAATAAAGTATATGGTTAGATTACTTATAGATACATGAGCTACAAGAAAGTACTTAGGACTATATTTCAAAAGATGAAAGAAAATATATAGGAGCCAAATATAAATTTATAAAATTACTTTATAATATTCAAGTTAAAATTTCCTATTCATAACTGTGGATTCTTTGAGTGTTCTTTTTTTTTGCATCAGTTATTTGAAAACAAAGACAATTTGATTAATGGGAACTTGAGTTTTAAAACAGGTTCTTAATATGTGGTGACATGTGATATTTATCTGCAGAATCAGTAAAAGCTATTAGCTTTTGGTTCCACCACAGAGAGACAGCAGCATGTTATGCATGATATCCAGAAAAAACACTAAAATAGTTTAACGAGCAAATTTCATTGTACCCTCAGGGGTGATTTTTAGTTAAGATCACTTCAAGTATGCTATAACAAAGGTCAGGATATAAAGAACACAGAGGCACTGTCCAAAGTGCCTTGATCTTTTCTTGGTGACTCACAGTGTAACTGTCACCCATGACATTCTCAGCTGACAATCTCTCCTTTAAGTCTGGGAATATTATTGTATATTTTCTTTCACTTATTTTTCCCACTGGCATTTGTGAGTTATTGCATGAAAATTATATATATACATAATTGGTTTTAAAATAAAGATATGTCCTGAAATTACTTTTCAGAATTAAATTTGTTGGGATAAATTATTCTATTCAAGCCACTGAAGCAAAATTACCCCCTGGGTTTCTGAGGTTAAGAATTTGGCCCAACAAAATGATAGCTCATGCCTTACTAAATGTCAGTTCATTAATAATTTTTATGTTCAGTACTGAAGAGATGCAATTTTGAGAAATTCCATGTAAAAATGTTCTAATGGTATCTTAAAAATATACCACTATGAAGTTAAGAGTGGACATCTATCTATTTTATAGATGAAAAAAAATGAAGTTCAAATGTAAATATCACAGGGGGGAAAAAAAACAAGAAATGTAGAATCTAGGCTTCTGCTACATGGAAAATACAAATTTATTATTTGGATGTTTTTAAAGAAGGGATTAGAAAGATCCTTTGCTCTGTTTTACTCTTTCTCAGATAATGTCAATAATTGTATTGGCACTCATTGGGCACCTATTCTGTGCCAAGAATTCTACTAGGTGCTTAACCTACATTAGCTAAGTTAATTCTTAGCACAATGTTGTAAAGTTATGGTCTTCACAACCACTTTACAGAAGAAGAAATGCAGGCTGACCAGATTAAGTTATATACCTTGGTCTCACAGGGTCAGGACTCTGACTCAGCTGTCTGATTCTAGAACATCTGCCTTAAAACAGGCTGCTACACCATTTCTAAAGTGCAATTGCCACCCATGATTTTCAACAACCTGTAAATTTGTACTACCTCCGTTTTGCAAATGGAGAAACTGAGGCCCTAGCTCTGTGTGAGATCACAGTGTGGCATGGCTTTAGATCAAAGCTCTTTCTTCTGTATCAGACAGCCCCTTTAATCCCATCGCTACTTAAAATCTTTTTATTTTTTAAAAATGTAAATATGTTCTTCCAGTCTCCCTTTGTATGGTCTCATACTTTCCCTCCAACTGAAAAGAGTGCTCTGATTTCTCGTGGTGTGACTACAGACAAATTACTCCTTTGTGACTCTGTTTCCTTATAAAATTGGGAATAATAAATGTGCCTACTTAGGAAGAATATTGTGAGGATTAATTGAATTAATTCACATAAAGATCTGGAATTAGATCTGAGGATTCATATAAAGAACCTGGCAATAGGGCGATTAGATTTTAATTTTTGACAATACTAGGATGATGAAGATATTTAAACACACACACACACACACACACACACACACACACGTTTACAGAAGTCAAAACCTTCCAATGATTTGTTGCCTGTCCAGCTTTTCCTTTCCTTTGGCAATATCTTCATGGCAAATCTAAATTTTATGAACACAAATTACATACCCTCCCTATTTGTAATCATTTTGTTTTTGAAATTGGAGAGATGCTGAACTATGCTAGAAGTGACCCATGACAAGGCATTTTCAAACTAACAAAATAAAGAAGCTTACTACTGAAAAACAACAGTAAACATTGGATGGAAAAATTTGGTTAGAGATCATCTTGTCTATATTTATCACCAATTATCTTCCACAATTGATTGTGGCTATAATTATTGCCATCCTTCACGTAAAAGAACTCTTGACTTAGATGATTACACCACCTAATGCCTTCCAAAATTTTTAGGTAGATGAAATATACCATGTTCTTGATAATAGTGGAAAATCATATTTTAACAAAGCAAACAAAATACAGAACTTAGATCCAAAAATATTAGCAACAACTTAACCTTATTTATGAAAAAAATGTGACTGACAACCATAACACTGAGACAGTTGTCAGAGCTGGGCACACACACTCCACGGTAGATCCTCACCGTAATAAAATGAGAAGCTGCAACAGGAACAAAGGGAGGATAACTTCCAATACATGCTGCGTTCAGCTAGTCTTTAAAGGCATCTGGAATGACAATGCTGAAGGAAACTCTTTCCCAGTGATTTTTTTCTGGCAAAGTTAGATGTGTGTGTATTCATGAATACTTAACGGTATATGTGTTTTGTCCAATATCAATGAGTGAAAAAGTTCCCCATAAGTTCCTATTTCAAATTATGTTTTTTTTTTCTTTAGCTTTGCTGTTATGGCAAGTCCCATGAACTTAGGCGATTATCATTTTAAGTTGGCAGTGCTTGGATTTTTCTCTGCTTATGAGGTGGTGCCAGAACATACTCAGTGAAATCTGCACATTCTGGAAAGATGGTAGAGTAAAAGCAAACGTATAAAGTGAAGGAAGACAAACATGCTCTTGAATAGTAATGCACACAGAACATCACTGAAAAACACACACATCTTTCATGTCCATGTGCATATCAGGCCCGTGTTTGCAGTCCCAGATCGACAGTGTGACTGTCTTTTCCTATGTACATTGCATGTTCTGATTTAACATTTCAAAACGCTTTCCCACGTCAGTGACAATCTTAATAGAGTCCAATTAGTTCCACAAGGCGCTTTCTGATGCATAAGCCTCTGGCTTGATTGCGGTGAACGGTGGGTATTTCCTGTGTTTAAGCCCACATATGGATTGAGTAAGGCAGTGGCAGAGGGACTACTGTTTCCCTTCACTACATCTTCATTTCTTTTTCACAGGCTAAGCCTTTTTTGTTTTTCCTGGCTCTGTTGTCAAAATACTGACCAAAGTTTTGGCTCACGGTTTGGAACACCAGGCCAAAACAATCCTCTGGAAACTAGTGTGGCAAAATGTATTTTAATCTATACATTCACCATTCAACCATGTGCATAACCACACCCATTGACCCACTCTGTGGTTTAAAAACAACATGGGTTTGCCCCCAGAACAGTTTGATTTATATGACAGGTTTTTTCAGGCCTGCTCTATCAACATTAAAAAATGTTCTGAGGCTTGGTTTCATCACATCTCTTGTAGGGGAAAAAAAGAAAATAAAAGAAAGTATGAACTACATTAGGATCATTTTGTTTGTTTTTAAAAACAAGGTGAATTTCTTGTGCAATCTGCAGAATTTCTTTTAAAAGTGTATTCAGATAATAGATTATTCTGATAATGCATGAAAATATGCCTGAATCAGAAAGCAGTTGATGGAATTATTAAAAGTATTTTCTAGCTGTTTACAAATAAGAAAAGATTAAGAAATTTTCTTTGATTGAATCATCATATTTTTCCTTTTAGGCTAATTCAAGGTGATGCATTCCTTTAGGTGTCAGATTCTACATTTTTTTTTTCATGTCTGTCTAGAAGGGCTGGGTTAGTTCTTTGTTAGCTGTATTTCGCAATACGAAAGCATCAATAGTTGATTTCCCAGCCAACTTTGAATATTGCTAGAGGGATAAGATCGTCAAAAGGTGTCCAGAGGAACTTTACTAACAGTGAATCCTGCTCTTAATGATTCATCCACTTCATTTCCTCCTCTGCATATCCACTGAATCCATTTTTTAAAATTCTGAACTAATGAATAGTTTAATGAATGTTAATTGCATCTTGTGTCAACAAAAACAGATTTTGATTTGCATCTAGAAGCACATGCTTCTCTCAAGACTATGCTGGAAAACTTTACTGAATTATATTAAATTTGCCACCTGGATTTTCTCCCAGATGAACAGCAAGAGCTAAAGTGGTCACAAAAAAATGCCCTTTGACTTTAAATTAAGTATTAAAACTTTCAGCAAAACACAATTTATAGTGTGTGCGGCAGAGAATTTTACAGCACCCCTGCACTAAAGTTGGGGGAGAAAGGAGGGGCAGGCTCCTTTAAAATGTAACTCGCGCTCTCTCCCTCCCCTTCTTTCCACCAGCCCTCCCTTCCCCCTCTCTTCTTTCCCCTCCCACCTTCACTCATATCTGACTGCCTAAGTCATAGTTAACTTTTATATCTCCAGTAGATCTGGAAGGATAAAGTTTTCAAAGCTCCCAAATCTAGATCCTCCTTTTTAAAATAAAGAACAATGTTGGTCTGGGTACATGGCATAAGAGAGAATGTGGGAAAAAAGAATGGGGTGGAAGACATGGCTTTCTGATTGCTAGTGACACGCTTTGGTCATCTGACAAGGCAGTATTTATTAGACATTTTAGTGACTTCCAGTCTTTACTTACCATTTCTGTTTCTTATTTACAACCCAGTTACCACGTCCTAAACTGTACATTTCCATAAACCAGAGATGTTCTGTTCGAATACATTTGCACTTTTAGATTCCCAGACTACTGATACCACCTAAAGGCTGTCACAGGCATCTAGGACGAAGGTTTAAGATCTAGCATCAGGCATCTTTTGGTGCTGTCACTGTGTGCGTGTGCCTGAAGCTCCTGTTACCAGGGTACACACACTCCCTGTGCACCTAAGCATCCCCGATGCCAGCTGTCTTCACCTGGAATTCATCAAGGCTGCGCAACTCACAGCAAATGCGCCAGTGTGATCCCTGCCCAGACACAGGCACCCTGGGCTGGGGGCGGGAGTGATGGTGACCTCACGTAGTTTCATAAACCTCCAAATTAAAAGTTCGGTCTGAAACCCAGACTGTAAAGCCTATTCACCAGTTGAGAAAATCTACACATGCATTAGTAAGCCAACTGTGTATCTTGGTCCTCTACACCTACAGGAGCCCTGACATTAATCATCTGACTGTGTCTTGCAGTGCTCCTCATTTACAATTGCAAATGTTTAGCCATTTCGTAGGAAACCGAAAAGCTGAAAATAACTGGAGGAAAGAAAACACAACTATTTGTGGACAAAAGCACTTTTATTTATGATCTGCTTAAGTATTAGTCCTAGAAATATTGAATGTTTAATTACCAAGGTCTTTTATTAGCTATAAAACTAATAAAATAATCCTTGACAGGCTGAAAAGAATTAAAAATTATTATATCACATTTATTTTTATTAGAAATGTGTACCTTATCACCTATTAATAATACATTCTTACTCTGTAATGCAGCAGGAATACATCTGTTTTTAATACTTGCCATATAGATTATTAGCCTACCAGTCTTTCCGATTTGTTTCTGCAGTGGCGGAATAGGCATCACAATGCTACTTTTTGCCTATGTGTGCCTTTTTGTACAAGTTCTGAGATGTTATTGGTCTCCTAATGTGACTCCAGTTTTCAACTCAGGTGATTAGTGTAGGAAATTCAGTGCATCTACTCATTATCCAGTGGAGAGTGCAAAGATTCAACCATCAGAATCATAATTCCAAGTGAAAAGAAAGCATGATTCTTTAACAGTGGTTAGAAGGGTACACAGCAGGGCACATTTTCTTTCTTACTGGCAAGAGTTTGTAACTGGATACGTTAACATTACTGAGAACATGAAAACACGAAACAAAAGTATTGATTCAAGAATTCACTGAAGAATCCAAAGTCTGGATTTTATTCTTTTAAAGTACGAGTTATATTGGTTGTTTATGGCAGACAGGTACAATTTAGCTGGTCCTTCTCTTTATGCATTTTCAACATACATGAAAGAAAGTGTTATTTGTATTGTTGAATTTACATTATCTCCTCTTTAATTGCATCAGCTACTAACTAGATTTAGAAATAATGACATTTAAAGGGAAAATGGCAACCATCTCTAGAAGACTGCAGCATAATGGAAGAATCTAATTAATTTAACCTCATAATCTTCCGTAATGGCTTCGTTTCATCATTCCCACAGATGGAGCTGGGAGGAATTAGCAGTGCTGTGCGTCCCCGCAGACTCCACGGATTGGCTGGCCAAGGAGAGATTTTTCTTTATATTGCTTCCACTCACATATTGGAACGTCTGTTTGAAGTGTACCAGGAAGTATGCTAGGAAGACAGTGTGTGGTATTAACAGGTGAAAGTGAAAACCCCATTTTGCAAGAGGGCTTGCCTCTGGTTTTATGTAGTGGAGGCAAAACAAAATCTCTTTGTTGAGAGATGTAAGACCAAGAATTTAAGATTACCTATAAATATTCTTTCAGAAAGGGAAAGCAAGGCTTAACCTCAGGAAAATGAGAGATTTGCATGTGTCCACAGCTAGTCTTAGAAATGCCATTATTCATTTTTGTTCTTCCCTGCATGATTTGTAATATTTTCTGAAACTTGTGCTAATATAAGGAAAAAGATGTGGGGTTTCTGTGTGGACACACGGTTACGACTGTAGAATAGGGGATATTTAAAAAAGATATTTGCATCATCAGAGTAGTTTCACTGCTCTGATTTCTCCGTTACAGTGATTATTTCTCTGCTACAGTGACTATTTCTCTAGACATTACTAACTGCCCAAATCCATTATCGGTGAAGAGATCTGGGAGCATAGGTCTCCGTCATTTTTCTTCAAAATAAGCCAGCTTCTCTGCATTGTCAAAAAAAACTATTTTACTTTATAATTGTAAGTATACATACACATGGATTCGTGTTTCTCTGATCATAGCGAGCAGAGTTAATCTCAGAAAATATTGACACCAGTGTCTGAGGGAACCCTAATGTCAGACCCAATACTATGGTACATGTATTAGGTTAATAATCATAAAGTCGAAATTATTTGCTTGGGCCCCACGTCAGTCTTAGAAACCCGGAAGAGTGTAGCTGCTGAGGACTCAGCAGAGGAAAAGGACGTTAGCCCTGTCGTTGCAAGCACCACACGTATTCTTTCAACAACCATCGCACTTCCATGCGCCAAGCCTTGTTAGGGGAGAGAATCGGCCTTGCCTGCAGATGCCCCCAGAACGAGTGTCGAGTTTTACAAACAGTTTCTGTCTGAGAGTGTTTTTCAAGCTACTACTCTAAATTTTGAAAATGCCCCAAATCTCTTTCTACCTCCCGAGAACTGCCGAATCCGTGCTAGGGGAGGGCGTTTTTTCTGAGAAAAAGCCGTATTGGTCTTCAGGTGGCATTTGACTGCGGATTACCAAGCTCCCGAACACATTCGCAAAGGCGTGTCTCCATGGGGAGCGGTCGCGGGGCGTTGTGTGACTGCGTCCAGCACCGCCAGCCTGCTGCCTTCGCGGGGAGCCCTGAGGTGGCGGCACCCGGTGCCCCGCAGGGCTCCTGCGCGCTTTCCCCCGCCTGCCTGTTCCCCCGTCGCCCCGGAGAAGGGGCGGCCCCAGAAAGCCTGTGACCCTTCAGCTAAGGCGATCATCGTCTTGGACTGTGGCCGGGAGGGGGATCTCCGGTCTTCAGGCTATGATGCACACTGCGCGCACGCTCTTCCCACGTAGACTGTACACCTGCAGAGCTGCGGGGAGAGACGCTAAAGCTTCCCCCAGCGACCTTTAAAAGCGCCAGCCCAGCCTTGAATGGACCTTGTCGTGGCTAAGGGGGTGCCCATAAAGTAGAGAAGAGGCTGTACTCATTGTGGTGTTCTGCCTTCGGCAGCTTTAGATACTAAGGAAATACTACTAGCCACAGGACAGTCCCCAGAACTGTGAAATAAAAACCGAGGTGGGATGTGGGGTGGGACTAGAGACCTCATATGCCTAGAAATCAGTACAGAAAGGCGACGGGGTTGATCCTCCAGAATCTGTCAGCAAAGGGGCTTCTGGGTTTGGGAACTGCGCCCTGGCCTCGGGCGCGCTGGCCCGTGAGGGCGCACTGGGAGTCCCACCTGGCTTCGGGCCGAGCCTTCCACCACCCGGCTGGGGATTCGTTCATCGAACACACATTGACCGAAGGCTCGCCCCACGCTAGGCACAGCTCTAGGCGCAGGGCACACAGCTGTGTTGTCGTGGGCAAGTCGCTCGACCCTTCAGGTTGGACGACTCCAAGGCCGCTAAAATACTTTCCAGCTGTCAGATGTGACACAAACTCGAGGGGTGTGCCCTCCGCTGCCGGCTGAGCCCCCTGCTCTCGCGGTGGGCGGGGAGAAGGCTCGGATAGGCCCCTTCGCATGGGTCACCTCTAGGCAGGCAAGACCCTGCTGTTCCTCGTGCTCAGCCGGCAAAACAAAACTGTGCGAGGTCGAGGGAACCTAACTCATCTCGGCCACCACAGGCGACTTTTTCAGAACAGCACCGAAACCTCGGTGGAACCTCTCTTCAGAATCGTAGCCTTACGTGTCTCACCATACTTAGTGTCAGAACAGGCCTCTGCACCCAGCCGGCGGGCGTTAGACCCCTTTACAGGCCATGGCCGGGAGCCCCACCTGTCCTCACGAGGCGACTCTTCCTGCTGCCCGCGGTCCCATTCTCCGCCTGGCGCTCTGAGGAGAAAGCGATGTCACCCGGCTGGAGCCAGGGCCGCCTCGGTGGCCCGGCCCGCGGCGGCCTGCGCTGCGAAGCCGCGCCCTGCGCACCGCGCGCACAGTCGCGGCCCCGGAGCAGCGTCGCCTCGCCTAGCCTTTCTCAGTTTCCATCCGACCTTTGTGAACGCCGGCTATCGCTTCCCGGGTGTCAGTTTCTAGCCCACGCTGAAAGTTAGAGTGCGAGGACTGCCCAGGGGGCCTCCGGGGCGAGCCGCGCCTGGGAGAGTCGGATCACCGCCCACACCCCCACCCCCAGCGCGGGAGAGGGCAAGCTTTTTCCCAGCTCCCGGGGACCTCGCGCCAGCGCCGCCGCGCCCCCGCATCCTCGCCGCCAGTTCAGTGTCCCCAAGCTACAGGTGGCGGGCAGGGAACCTGGCCCTTTTTCCGCGCGCAGGCCTCTGGCGCCTTCTTCGGCGCGCCCAGGCTGGTGCAGAGGCCGTCGTCTGCAGCCAGCAGCGCCCTGCGCCCTTCCAGCCTGCGGCTGCCCAATCCCTCCATCAGAGCGCCTTCCTCTAACTTTCCTCAATGGGCTTAAAGCCTCGTGGTACTTCCGGCTCATTTGCGCTCTCCCTCCCCCAGAACCCCCATCCTGAAGCTCCGAACCTGCGCGCACAACTGCGCCGCTGTAGCGCAGACCCGCTCCCGCAGCTGCGGAGCTGGGGGTTGGGATGGAGGGAGGCGGGAAGAAAAGGGAGGGGGCTGGAGGAGTTGGAGCCCCGGGAGAGGCTGTGGGTTGGGGCAAACCGGTCGTAGCCGGGCTAAGCAGAAGCAGCTGCTGGTAATAGGCGTCGCCGGGGAGGGAGCTGATTTCCCAGGCCAGAAGACTCGCGGGTGCCCCAGCGCGCACGCGGCCACAGCAACATCCCGCAGGAGCTACCCGCAGCAGGGGCGCCCACTCAACATGGGCGCCTTAGTGCAGACCCACCTAACCTTCCCTGCGACCCAACAGTTCCAGAGGGCTTTCCTGATCCGCCCTCCTTACCAAGACGTGGTAAAATTCCCCCTCACGCCGTTTCTCCCACCAGAAAGAGCGCTTTCCTTTCCCCTACTTGCTCCCCAAGGATGGTGCCAATCGGGTGTTTGTCAAAGCTTCAGAAGGAGGTGGGACAGTGGACGGCAGTCGATGTCCCCTCGTCTCATATCCTTACAGCCCGCAGCTTTGCTGAAAGGGCCCAACACTTCCCATTGTTTCCTGAGGTCATGCAGCAAGAATGCGCTGCATTTAGAAATATCTCTTTGGTTATCTTTTTCCATGTACTTCCGACAAGGGAAATAAGAAAATAATGTCTGCTGAAGTTTCGGACGCTTAAAATATTAGACGTGTTGGTAAATGCAAATATGAAAACTTAGGAAAATTAATAAGCCCATAGAAATCCACGGGAAGCCGTAACAACTGATTTTTATCTATCACTTTATATCCGTACGTTACCATCTAAATATAAAACCCCTGTGATTTGATGTAGTTTACATAAACCACAGGCATTTGGCATTTTGCTTTTGTGCTTAATGTCAATACATTCATGAGTTTGCAATTGGCCTTCAAATCCTACTAAGCACGTATTTTAATTCTGGAAAAATATAATTCAGCTCAACTTATTGCATTTACTTGTTATGAAGGTTTTTTTTTTTTTTTTTAAATTAGGGGAATGTTTTCTAAACTCCTCCCCTCCCCCCACCTCCACTGGAGTCCTGCAGCTTTCAGGGCCTTTTCATTCGCTATTTCAGTGATATTTAGTAATAAAATCTTTGCATCCCAGAATATAATCAATCTAGAATTTCTTTCTTTGGATGTTTACATCATGCGGAGTTTTTGTTACAATCTTGTTAACATGTTTTGTTTAATTCAAGACATGTCTGAAAAGAAAAACAAAACTGAATGTTCCTAATGAAGGAATGATTTTTCTTAACTCTCTATTTGATTGAGATATTAGCGGTAACACTTTGATTTCCCTTTCGTTTCCAAAGAAAATTTGTGTTCAATTTTACTTATCAAACGATGCATCTATATTGACAGAAGTTTGTCTTTTGATGGTATTTACAATAATATATACTTTTAGCAAGTAGAAGGTACATTTAGAAGCAAAACAGCTTAAGAAGTAAACCACTCTTTCTTGTGTTTCTGCCTACCTGTTTAGCTACCCAAAACATACAGTAAAAAGATGCCTTTTTATCTTTCCTAATTCTTGAGAGCTTGAGATGTCTTAAATAAGTGAAATTTTAATGTACTGTTTAGGGGAGCTTATGCCTTCCTGTGTCTTGGATTTGGACAAAGAACTGTTCAGGATCTTTGGGGGAAATAATCTATTTAGAAACAGCCTCGGGAACAGCATCTCTCTGAGGTTTCTCAACAAAAATTCCCACCGCTGGGCTGCCCATGAGTTTATGTCCGTACACACGTCACTGTTCAGGCCATTATTTTCCCTCTTCCACTTTTATTGGATAAGTGCAGCTGTGAAGAACCAAAACCAATATATAGAGAAAGAATAAGGGAGACGCTCAAATTCGGAGGCTGTAGCATAATTCCTAGTTTCACTTCTCTCTTCCTCACCTCCCCCACTCTCCTCTCCAATTTGCAGGACCACGTGTGCGGTTCTGCATCCCACAGTCTCTTCTCGAGTTTCTTATATAGTTTTGCCTCCCCCCCCCTTCCTGCCCCCACTTCAAGTAGTCAGAAAAATAATGCCATGGGGGGAAAGGCCTGAAATCGAATTGAGAGCCACCAGGCAGAGCGACCAGATGCGCCTGCACACAGCAACAAGCCTCGGTCTCCGGGGCTATTTCGAGCGGGCACCCAAATGTGCCAGCGTCCTAGGCTTCAGGAGAGAGACGAGTCGGGACAGAAGCCAGACTCCCATAGAGTGAAGGTGAAATCGACAAAGAAACCCTCCTACCTGAGGTGAATTTCACTTAGCTGTCTGAACCGGGCTCAAGTTCTCTCCTGGTCTGTGGTCCCGCGATTCCTCCCACATCGCCATGGACCCGCGCGCGTGACCCAGTACTCTCTCAGCCTCCCTCTTGGTGGGTCTGTCTCTCTCGCTCCTCTTCCGAGGTCAGTATCCATATCAAGTGATTCATCTACGATTGATCCTTGCAGCTACATTCCCCCGTTTCTTGAACAGGGCACGCTTTTTTTTCCGAGGCGAATGGTTTGGTCAGCATTTCTAGTGCACGTTTAATTTTCAACACCCATTAGTACCCCCTGTGCCTGCCCTCACTGCAAAGCCACTTCTGCACAAAGTACAGGTACGAAGTCAGCGCATCTGACTGAACGTTAAATTCCCGGTGTTGCTAAAACAACACCCACATCTATTGAATTAGTGACTTGGGACTGCTAAGAAATTTTACATAACTCCAAACATTAAAAATTGCTGTGTTCACACTGCAGTGACCACAAGGGTCTTGTTTTCTTACATATTAAAGAATAACTCCTTTTTCACTGCAAAAAACATTTTACCCCAGCTGATCACCAGTGGTTTCCTTAACTGATAGTGAAGTGATTTGAGTTTTCCTTTTGCATTTTGAGTTTTCCTTTTGCTTATATAAATAAATTATATGACTGAAGAACTATTTAGGCAAATTATTTAAGCAAATTATTGGGCTAACCATTTACTTAAGGATCCACAACGAATCAAAAAATGAAATCCTGGGACAGAGATTTCAGAGTAATATGGTCCTTAGCTATCAGCATGCTGTGTGTTCTAAAAAGTGAATGATAAAATTTATCTGTTGGATTCCCACCTTTCAAACTCACCACAAACATATGGTTTGGGGGCTATGACTCAGTTAAAATATACTTTTAATATCATGTAAAAGCAGTGGTTTAAATGATGCATAAAGCAATTCTAAGTTTCGTTCTTTAAAGGATAGTTTAAGCTATAAAACATTTGTTGGATAAAATAGAATGTCCTACCAAAACAAAGCAAGCAAACGAAATGTCTGGTGTTAGGAGAGAAACCACATGGAAGCAAAGAATAAAACAAAACAAAGCGGTGGGGGGGGGACACAAAAACAAAAACAGAAACAAAAAAGTCCACTCCAATCAGCTATTCAGCTCTCTGAATATTTGACTAACATTCAGGGACACATTAGGTTTTCATTACCAAGAACAGCTCTTCAGGGCCTCTTGTTACATGTTAAAAAATAAAGACAATTACTATGCTGGAAACATAATTTTCTTCACCCTAAATATTTTATGCTTATCAGACAAACAATGGATTGTTTGCTTTCTCCTTTCCACTACTCCTTTAACACTAATTTTGGCTCTTAGTGCTTGATTTGGCATTACAGGCAAGGCAGTTTGGAAATTATCTTTACAGCTACCTCTGTTGCTATTCTTCAGGCTTATTGTTGGCCAATAGAGAGCTGATTGTTTTGTCTAAGTGGACCTCAGTCCATAATCTATGCTTTTATAGAATAAACTCTTTCAGTGAATCCAAGCTTTCTTATCCTTTCTGAAATAAGGGTTTACCTATTTAGTTTTATTTTTCTGATGATAGAAATGGAATGGATTTTCTTAAAAAGCATAATAGTAATTTATAACTGTAAACCAAAAGTCAACAAAAGTACTATCAGCTACCTGTCAAAAACATGGTTAGGAAACAGCAAATGAGATCTAACCTAGATAAGTAAAAGTTGTATGTCTGGGGAAATATAATCTAAAAGTGATACACTTGAAGTCTAACTCCATACTCTTCAGGAATCACACTCCCCCAAATTTTGTTCTACTGGCCATTAGAATTTACTGATGATGGAGCATGCAGTCTTGTTCTAAACTATTCTGGAAGAACAATAATGTTGGATAATTTTTAAATGCACCTGCAATTTGATTCTTGGAGGAAATGGTGCTATTTTGAGAAGGTACTCTAGTTGTGAGAAGAAGAATAAACCTGATGCTTGTTTGTCATATGATATTATAGAAATATAAAAAGAACAATCAAGCCATTACCTTCAGGGAGGGGTGAGGAACCAGTGACGGCCACACTGAGGAATCATATTCGCCCAAAGCACTTGTTAGATATCACCTCTTTATAAAGGTTAAGGCAACTCACAGATGGATATGATAATGAGTAGAATGACCTCGATAAAAGCAAACTGGAAGTTCAGGAAAACTCTACCAATAACAGTAGTTGACAGTGAGAAAGCATATGTATGTCAAGAGAGAAAAATGATAAAAGAAAAGAAAAATTAGGCAAATTGGGTTAAATATGCAGAAAGATTGTTAACTTTAGAAAATTTACCCAAAAAGAAAAGATCAACAGAAAAGGTAATATTTTTAAACAAAAAATTAATCAAACATATAACAAAATTTACCATAGTAATTATTTGTGAGACTTAGGACATGGGTAAAACATCACTTGAAAACCTACCCATTTGAAGTCTTTGCTTCGGTGGGATTCTGGCCAAGGACCCTAGTGTTGTACCCCCTCATTGGTATCTTAAGCCGTAAGTGCATAAAGATGCAAGTGAACTTGTTCAGTCACCCCAGAGCCTCTCCCTGCGCCTTCCCCAAATCCCTGGTAGGATAAAAAATGTAATGACATTCTTTAGAAATCTTCATAAGGTGAAATGTATTTCCTCACATTAGTCAACAATATATAGTTTAGAAAACCAGTCTTAATGTAAGAAAAAATTGTATGTAAAAGTCAAAAATTATGGCTCATGTAATAAGTTCCTGCCTAGTGAACAAACTTCACCCTGCTTTATCTCATACATTTTTTAGGGGAGCAGTAGGCATCAAAATTAACTTTCAGATGACATGATATTCCAGCAGACTAAAAAGCACGTGTTCTTTCTATCATAAAGAGCCTAGAGTATAGGGACCATGTCTTTAGTCTTGTGCATAACTTTTCTTGGTATTTATTATTCTAGTGCCTTCAATTATTGCTCTCGAGCCAAATGTTCCCTACAATGAAGGACTTAACTTGATTCCTAACAATGTGAAGTGATTTAGCTAAGTGAAAGAAGAAAGGCCAGCATTGAGAAAAAAAGACTGATCCATTAAAAGTTTCTTTAAATGCTTCCTGTACATAAGAAAATGTCTGACTCACACCTGAGGAGCTATCTTTATTCTTGGCTGTTTTCATATAGTCTGGTCTTCTCTCCTACTGATGCTCAAGAGTAAACCTTGATCTAAGCTAGTGGGTGAGGCCTTCTTCCTGATTCTTGAGGAAGACTCCCACTAGGTGCATTAGAGTTTTCCTATGTGAAATTACATTGCCAAGCTAAATAATAAAGGAATTTTTTAAGTGTGTGTGTGTGTGTGTGTGTGTGTGTGTGAGAGAGAGAGAGAGAGAGAGAGAGAGAGAGAGAGAGAGAGAGAGAGAGAGAATGCGTGTGTGCGAGAGAGCGCATGCGCATGCATGCAAACATTTCTTTTGAATCAGGACTGGCCATAACATACTTAACCTGTCAGTGTAGGCAGAATACAAATACTCAAAGAAATACAAATCTTCTGTTGGATATTTGCCCTTCTGTCTTCTATGGATCTGTACTTAACAGTTTGACTAGCAACTGGATTTAAATGCACATTTCTGTCGTATGTGTCCTGTGTTTATACTGTGAACCAGAGTATAATTTCACTTAAGCAAATTTTTTTTGTGACTTCATGTGCAAAAAAAAAAAAAAAGCATCATTTCTTTATTGTACATAATGCAGGTTAGGATAGCAGTTAAGATTAGCATTTTATGACATGTAAACAGTTGAATCTTCTAATTCCAATTTAAACTAACAGATACATAATTGAGTCCTTATGTCATTTGCTAGGTACTCATATGGAAATGCTACAGTTAAGTATATCTATACATGCACCAAGAATGAGCATAAACTCCCAAATATATTCTCAAATTGATAATGATGAATATATGATTTACTGTTTTGGCTTGGTATTTCAAAGGACATGTTAAATTTTTATTGAAAGTTTTATTCATACTTGCTTTCATGTCAAAAAAAAAATTAAGTATGTTTAAAAATAAACCTATCTTGGGTGGTATAATGCATTTGCAGATTGTGAGCCTGTGCCCAGGCAGGACTGTAAATCCACCCGTGTGCCTGTGACTGATTGGGGACTTGGATTTCTGATTTGGCTGAGCACTGTGTGAAAACCTTGAGTAGTCAAGAGCTCCCTATTGGCTGCGCATCTGAGGGGCTTGAGAGCCTTGTTTATTCCAGCAAGTGTCTGGAATACATTATACTCAATAAATTGGCTCCTGCTACTCCTGGTTTGGAGAATATGAAGAATTTGTATACTGTGCTAAAATAAATGTACTTTGCCCAAATAACAATTTTCCTTAATAGAAAATTCTGAATATGACTCTAGTACTGCCAGTATTTTAAACATATGGCATTTCTGCAAAAGCAGTAATGAAATAATTCTCCACACCTTCAAATTCGAAACTGGTTCAAAATTCAGATTTAAATCAAAAGGCCATATGAATCTGCGTTTGAGAAGTTAAAAAAATAAAATGATAGGATATTGGGTTGAGGAATCTGCATTTGAGAAGTTAAAAAAATAAAATGGTAGGATATTGGGTTGAGAGTTCTATATATTTTTTTAAAGGGAATACCAGGATCAAGGGTCAAAAGACTTTATATTGATACATAAAATTTTTAGATTAGATATTATTTCTGAATTTTAAAAATTGTTTTAAATATATGATTTTCAAATAAATACCATGCCTTTAGTCTTGGATAACAGAAGCTGTTATTGCCTCTGGTGAGTTTTTAGGAGACACAAACTTAGTAGTTCAGAATTATTGTTGTTGCTCCCTCTTGATATAAAACTTTTGATTACCCATGCCTTAAGAGACTATGGATTTGCTTTTTTACATTATAGAAAGTTTTTATATTTGTGAATGGGTAGAAAGGATAAACAGTGGGTTCAAAAAGCCTAAGCCATCCTCACCAACTGACTAATTTGGTTAATATTCTTATTTGGAAAAAGAAATAAGGTCTTACAGGGTTAACATAACTCATCAAAGCATTGACTTTTACAAGAAATCCTCTTCACACCAATATTACATGGTCTATTTTGAAAAATTTCTGGGTCTGCATATATTCAAACATCTAACTGTTGGTCTTTGTGTAGATTTCTAATTATTTCCTGTGTGTTGGCCTTATCTCGGAATCTATAATCTGTGGTCTTTGCAGGTGAAGGATTAGGTCTCATTGTTCTGATTCTAATTTTTTGGTGTCTAGTACAAATCCACAGATACTCGATGACTGACTGATAGGGACAACAGTAAAGCATGTGAATCTAGATGATTTTGAAAGAGTGTGTATGATAATACCCTACCTGTATTCATGCCATGCTTTCTACTCTCCGAGGCCCTTTTGCTTACATTATCTCATTTGATGTGAATAATTGAGGGAGGGAGAGAGTAAGGAACAGATTTCATTGGAGAGGGGGAGACAAGTGCAAACTTTTGAAAGCTCACTGAGAAGTAATGAGTCCTTATAAGAGCAAATCACCAAAGTATTTGCATACCCTTCACTGCCTGGGATTGGATCCTCTAAATCAAGTAAGACGAAGTTCCCAAAGAAGCAACAGCTCAGATTACTGGCCTGCAATGGATGCTTCATCCAATGCTGAAATACTTTACAGGCCGGCGGAATCAAGATTTTCCCTAGCCCCCATTAAGTCACAGGTGCTGAAGGATTTTGGGGTAACAGAAACTTACCTTTACCCTCCCAAAGGGTTCTCTGATGCGAAAAAAAGGCTAAACACTTAGTAGAAAGGACACAGGGCATTTAGTCTAGGCTCCCCTGCACGATTCCGGGTAATCCACTTACCGCTCTTGGCCTCTGTTGCCCTCTCTATACGTTAGATCACATACCTTTAAGACCACTCATAAAAATGTTTGAATCTCCGGAGTTTAATAAATTGCAGTCTGATTGCTCATTCCTTTATATTCTCCCCTTTCCACCCCACCAGAAAAAAAAAAAAAAACCCACCCTGTCACTCCACACTTCCTTTCAGGCCCACCTCGCGCACACCCACCGCCCCCATGTTAACAGAGCAAACTCGCCACACTCCCCTGGGTTGGAACCCCGCGAGGGCCGAGGAGTCCAGGTCACCCCGCGGCCCTGGCAGCAGGCCCAGGCGCAGCTCCGTGCGCGGAGGGGCCTAGGGACGAGTCTGGGGGGCCCGGGAAGGGGTTGCTGGCCTTGGTGTCGCCGCGTTCTCAGAGCCACAGGAACGGCACCCCTCAGCCCTGAGGCACAGACACATTGAAGAGGGAAAGAAAGGAAAAAGCCACCACTGGCTCGAATTCCTGGAAGCCAGAGCAGTTTTTGCCCCCAAACACCGAGGTAGAGCCCTTCCTTCTTAGCGTTGCCCCAGCCTCTCCGTTACCCATTTTCGATTTCCTTTTGGAAGGACTCGTTCCTCTGCCCCGCGTCTCCGGATTTAGGACACTGGTAAATCCAGTTGGCAGCCAGTGTCGCCGGCCGCCGTCCCCTAGCGTGCTCCCGCCCTGCCCCGCCGGATTTAGCCTCCAGTTGGGTTGCGGTGACAGGAGACTTTGTTGTGAAACTAAATCTGACCCTTTGGCTCTGAGGCAAGGCCGAGAGCCCAGGCTGCTGACGCCACAGTCCCCCCCCCCGCCCCACCCCAGGCAGGAGGGCGGCGGCGACCAGAGCCCAGGCGGCAGGGGAGGGGGCGCAGCTGCAGCGGGCCCCAACCTCCGAGGGAGTGCGCGCCCCGGGTCCCCCAGCCCTGCACCTCTGGCGCTGCTGCTTCTGTGGGCACCACGGCCAGGTACACGAAGCCACCTGGATGGGCGCAGCGAGAGCGCGCAATAATGGGGCCACGCGCTGGGGCCAGCTGCGGTGACAGGCCAGCTGCGGTGACACGCCAGCGGTGGCCCTTGGCCCGGCAGCCTTAGAGCGATGCACGTGGAGGGATGTGTCTGAGGCCGGTTTGTTTTCCTTCGGGGAGGTGGTGACTGATTGGGACGTCGGGCCGGAGGGGAGTCATCTTGGCCTTATTGGTCGTTGTGATTGCCCTTTGTCATGTGCTTGCGCGTGGAGGTCCAGTAGAGGGAGGCATTCGGGGAGCGGTGGGGCACGCAGGTAGTTCTATTAGCACTTCTAGCCTCCGGAGTTCCTTCTTTTGCTCAAAAGTAGGTTGGTTCAAGTCAAAGTAGCAGATGAGTTGGAGGGGTCGAGCAGGGTGACGCATTATTTCTGTAAATAATTAGGGAAGCAATAAAAAATAAACAGGAACTCTACTTCACTTTTGGTGAGGTTGGGGGAGGTGGGAATACTGTGTACAGTATAAACGGTTTTTATTGTTTTCTTTGTGTTTAGCCCCACCCACCTTCTTTTCTTCTGGTAGCCAGACTCACAATTGCTAGCTAGGTCAGTCATCTCATAAAAATAAAGGTTTCTCGAAACAATTCGTGTGGGAGAAGGACTAGAATCTTTCAAGAAATATGTATTGATTATATATTCAGAAGAGTCAATATCAAGTGTCTACTCAGCACAGAGGATCCCAATTATGAGTGAAAAGTGCAGGAGTAAGGCAGGAGCAGGATGTGCAAGAAGGAAGGCGTTCCTCCACTCTATTCAGGGACCCTGGTACCCTAACTGTCCTGCAACTTAGCTCTTGGCTGTCCATGGGCCACGTACCAAGCATCCTGTTATATGGATAAAAATGGCTTCTGCCCTGAAGGAGGAGTCTGATGGACGATTGTGACCTAATGTGACTAATGCCCTGATGGGGCAAAACACAGGTGTGCAAAGTGGCGGAGAGGACAGGATGAGCCCCGAAGGCTGTGCAGGAGTCTGGGAGAAAGATGCGTCCTCCAGGCACAGTGGAGTTCACTTCAGGGGCATCTGGAATTAGTCAGCCAGCCATAGCTACAGGTGAGCAAGAGAAGCCTGGGATGCAGGAGGGTTGTGCAGAGAGGGTGGCTGGGGCCAGATGAGAAAGGGCTGGGACGTCAGACCAAATGAGACCAAATCACATTTGTCCCCTGCTTGGGAGAGAGCAAATCTAAGTTTCACAATTTGGAACACGTGGAGGCCTTGGAGAGAAGGCAGAGAGAAGTGCTAATTAAGATAAGTAACAAAATAGGAACTATGAAGAAAATCTATTAGTGGGATTATTTAGTCTATAAAACAGTCCAAAAGTTTGCAAAAAGGTAATTAAAGAGAGGGAGCACTATAATAACAATATTATTTTACTAATTGTTATCTTAGTAACCTGAAATGCAGCTTTTGAAAGTGTTCAATTGTCCTGAAGCAGTTGACTTACATGATAATTCTTGGATGTAAAAACTAGAGACAATTAAGCATATTGCATTACAGTTTTTTGACCTTTCACTCAGCATATATTTATAGAATATGTGGTATGTGTAGGGCATTTTCAATCATCTCTATTAGATGGTATTAATATCATTGAATAAATGAAGAAACAGACTTGGAGAGGTTAATTTTCACAGGATTACAGAGCTAATAAGAGCCAGGGTTACCACCTCTAACTCCTACTCTCTTACTCTGTCTTTGGTAGTCTATTTATCTATCTTTTGACTTATCAGGACTATCTCTGTTTTTGGCTTCCACCCCTTCATCATTTATATCAGTGATTTGAAAGAAGAAAGCTAAAGTAATGGATTTTAGGTTGGCATATTCACAAAGCTGGAATGGATAGCATAGCTATTGATTTATGGAATCATACATCAAAGAAAATCTAGGTGAGCTTGAGTGACAGAAACTAACAAAATGAGAATTTTGTAGGGATGAATCAATTCCTTGAATATAGAACAGAGGGATTATGCCTTAAAAACAGGTCTTTGCTGGAGAGCATGAGTGCCCTGAGCTCAGTGCCAGTAGTGTTCAGTTCCAGATGCCACAGGCCAACAGATGTGTGCTGTGGAGGGGCATCAGAAAGTTAAGAAATTTGTTTTTAAAAGAAAGAGGAGTACTTCAGGGATATCATCATAATATTGAATGTTTCAGTTTTATATAGGAGGATATGTGTGGTACAGAAGAAAAATTGAACCTAGAGAAGATGAGTTTATTTCAGCTCAGGCTTGCCAAACTGGTGAATTTCTGTCCCCAGAGGTGTTCATGCACAAGCAGGCTGGCTATCTGTCCAGGATTTTGTGGGTGATTACTGCTCTGGAAATTTGGATTCCATAACTTCCTTCTGTGGCTCCATCACGGTACCCTGTACCATGTACGTTCCTGCCACATTCTATCACTGTGAACTATTTTCTCATGGAACCGAAGGGAGGCAGATTTCTTAAACTTTTCTAGTTTTATTCTAATGGTAAGTTGTCCTTTGATTTTAAGGACAGGAAATTTCGAGAAGCCCAGCATCAGTGTCTCTTCGGCAACCGATGCTTTCTCCGTGGCTGTCTCTAGTCTCTGTGTTTTGGCTTCTGAGACTGTGGTCCTGCAGTCTTATCCCATCAAGCAGTCTTCATTCTGGTAAAGAAGCAACTACAAGGGAGAGTCAGCATCCAGGAAATGAGAAAATTGCTTTGCTAAACTTTTAGTTGTGATTGTCAAGGGTGAGGGGGCGAGTCATGGTCAGGCAGAGCAGGGACATGTTCATTCTCTAGTTCTGCCTAAACTGGCACAGGGAAAATGCATTCATTCTCAGGTCTAATGAGTGACTTAGATCCCCATATAAGAGCATTACCTAATGAGCTGGACAGTTGAAAGCTTAAATGCTATGTCTACAAGCCATGGTTAAAATTGCCATTGAATTTTAGCAGCAGTGAGAAAAAAAAAATGGCATAAGGGTCTGAGAAATACATTTCACCTTAGTTTTATAAATAAAACTGCTTAAAATTTTTTTGACAGCTGCACTTATTGTGGGCTAAGCACAGACCAGGTGCTTTACAAAGTTGATCCAGGGTATTACTGAAAACCAGACCACCATTTACCATTTTGATTTAAGTCCTTAAAAAGTAAAAGCTTCAGGATTATATCAATTATCAGCATTCCAATGGAGTCTTAATATTAAAGAACATAATATACTGTCTAATCCTTATCTCTTAAACCAGGGAAATGTTTTTAAGCTGCCTTTTCACTTCTACGCCTAAAAATTATTGGTCATCGAACCATATAATTTATCCAAGGAGGAAAAATATCACCAGCATTACAGAGGAGCACTGGCAGATGAACAGCTATACAAAAATCAGCACCCATGTCACATTTGGTGTGAAGTGGCCAAGGCTATCATTCCCCATGAAGGAGGCAGTCACAGTCAGAAGAGTTTACCTTCTTGACTATACTGGGAAAAAAAGAGGTTGACATCTAATAGGAAATGTGAATTGTAGCACATTAAAAAGTGTATAGTTCCCTGAATTTTGACAATTACATACACTCATGTAACAACTAGCATCAAGATATAGAACACTTCGAACACCACGGAAGTTCCCTTCTTCCCATCTGTACAGTCCAACAAGCCCCTCACAGCACCCCAGGCTGGCTCCACCCAACCACTGTCTTGCTCCTTCCCTCTGGATGAGTTTGTGTGATGTATTTTTAACACCCTAAGAGGTATTTAATGATAGATATTTCTATGTAAAAGTAGAATAGGTATTTCATAGTCCCTTTTTTCTTTTGAATAAAGAAAACCCATTATTTAATCGCAGTTACTTCATTTGCGAAACAGCAAACATAACTGTTGAGTAGAATATGTTCAGTTTGCTACCAGTTGTTCGAGAACATAAGGTTTTTTAAAACTAAAGCCATACTCTCAGACTGAGAAACTATTCCTGTGACACTTTGTGTACAAACATATGTAGAGGACTAGCAATGTCCTAAATTCAGTAAACACACAGAATTAATACACCAGCCTGGAGAAATGACAAATTTATCCACGTGTGATTATGTTTTAGGTTATTTTCTCCTAGATGTCTGAATTTTCTCACTACATGTAAGATTTATAGGTGTATGTTTCTCAAGCCATGTGCTATAGCACACTACCTTCCCTCAAATTCATCACGGGTGTGCCACCAGTCATAGCGAACGGGTCACATTGACTTTTTCTGTACTTGAGTAGAAATTATTTTATGACAATGACTGTCAGACTCAAGCTACTGAGCCTACTCCATCGTCATGTAACCTGGTGGTTCACCTTGCTGAAGGTAAGAGGAAGAAGAAGTGATCAGAATAGTGATAATGTACTCCATATTTACTGGAGTACATTTGGCTTTTCTTCTTGAGTCCATCAGAGCAGACTCCATTCAAAGAGTAAAGCTGAGTAGAAGAAAGAGCAGGTGCTTGTGTGTGAAAACCATGCATACTTTTAGCAGCACAGTGACATTCCCACCAGTGATTTAGTTAGGCTTTCAAGTGTCCAGCCATGGTTTTTAGTGTTCAGAAGTGCCATAAATACAAAAAAGTGGTAACTTTTAATGGGAGATTCATGAATGTCACAATTATAGGCTCCTTTTTATTTGAATATTTAAAAAATGTGACTTCTGCATTTCGTTCTTCTACCAGGGCCAGTGTTATATGTAAGCAAAATCTGAATAAGTGGATTTGACCTCACTTTACTATTTTCAATGCTCATACCTTTTGATTCTTTAATTACACTGTTTGGAATTTAAAGATATAACTAAAAAGAAAGAAAATATCCGATAAATGAAGATCTTGACGTGTTGTATGCTATAGTGAGAGAGTGAAAAAAACCCACACATACCACTTTATAAGGATATCTCCCCAATGGACTATTACATGGGCATTAAAAATGATAAATTTGCAGACTGTAAAATGCTTATGGTACAATGTTAAAACAAATTGGAAAAATGTAAGCATAAAGATTTATTATAATTATAGCTATGTAAAATTATGCATACACATGGAGAAGTTGGGTTGATGGGATTATGGGTGGGTTTCTTTTTTTAAATATTATTAATGTAATAAGTGCTACATTAAAATAATGTGTAGGTCAATGCTCTTGAAAACATAGTTTGGATTTAGCTGTAGTTACTGAATAAGCATATGTCACCATATTCCCAATATGTGTCAGCTCACTTGATTGTGCCTTCCATTCTTCATCTGAAGTTAAAAAGGATTCTAGCAATATTTATTTAAAAGTTCTATAAAGAATAGACAGGATTCATATTTAAAACTTTAAAAAAAGCAAGTTAGTGTCGACATTTATTTCTGTGGAACTGCTTCACTGGTGGAAGACCTTCACCCATGAAGAGCTGAACTTGTTTTTCATCAATGACTCATTGGCTAGGATGCATTTCTTAACAGCTCAAAAGAGCAGTGAGTATCCGGTTTCTAAATCTGACTCACCTGAGTTTGCCCAGTCTCTGTTTTCCTTAATATAACCAGATTTTTTAGGCAGATGAGGCAAGCAAAGAGGAGGTGACAGTGAGACTTGACATTTGTGGCTTCTGGAGCCATGGAATAGTTGAGTTGGGAAGGTCTCTGGAGGTCATTTATCCAATGGTTCATTTTACTGCAGGCTTCTGTTTGTAAATTTTCTTAAAGACCCCTTGATTTGATATGTTTACTCAATCTGTAGTTGTAGTCTTCTGGGGACATACTGTAGAATAGCCCTTTTCTTTTCTATAAAGCAGTGTTCAACCACTAGTTTCCTTCTGCTTCTCAGGAATGTTAGAAAACTCAACACTTGGTGAGAAGGCAAAGATTAAAGTGATGGTGTGTCATAATGAAAATAGCCTTTCATCTAAGGAGCCACAAGGTATTAACAGTGTCTAATGGTCTCTGGTTCATTAGAAATAATTTCTTTGTAATCTAAAATATAACCCATTTTTCAAAATCAGCAGGAAAAATTAAAATATACATAATGTATACAATTTTTAAAAATATTATTTTCTTTCTAGTCATATTAGTTCCCACTTCCACCCCCACCTCATTTTTCTTCAATCTCAAAAGCCTGTCTGACTAGACCCTTTATCAACTTCATGCCTCTGTAGCTGACATGTTTTCCAAATTCTCTTCTCCCAGTCTTTTGTTCTGATAATAGCCAGATTGTGATGAGCTAGAACTAAAGCAAAAACGAGATAATGTTTATATTATATGTAAGATGAAGTGCTATTGCTTATTTTATCAAATGCCTGGCTTTTGAGCTGATGGGTAGAAAAGAATAGGAGGTGTCTGTATAGAATAAATATGGATTTTTTCTGAACCCAGAAAACTTTAGGTTCAGAGCTCTCAACTAATTTTTTTTAGCAGCAAGGAAGCACAGAATAGCTGTTTTTTCTCATGTGCATTAAAGTTCCTATATTTAGAAGTATTCTGTGTTATAAAAATTACTAAGCTTAATGGTAGGGTCTAAAACATCACTTCTGAATATGCATCATTAAGTTCTATAGGTATAGTGATAATGTCATCACTAGGGGTTTAATTTCACAATTACTCTGAGCCTCCCCCAAAGGGGATTTTGTATAATTGCAAGATTTGTCAGACTGCTGTCTCAATTTGATGCCTTCTGTAGAGTCCATTTCATCAGTGTATAAATATAACATTTATTTGCCATTATTTATTGGCTAGTATCTACAAACTATTTTCAGCCCCTTTCCATCCCAGTTCCCCAAGAGTAGCAGGTATAAAGGAAGTTCCTAAGGCTTCTATGAATCCTGTGTTGGCGAGTCCACCTAACAAAGTTAGCTTTTCAGTGGTGTTTCATCAACAGGCCAGGGGATTGAGACTGAGCAGGGCATAGTTTCTTCAAGTGTTGAAAGACCAACTCAGACAGGGCCAGTACTCCTTATAACGTCCTTGCCCAGGATGCCTTTCACTGACCCTCTTGCTACCTGCCCAGTTCTGCTCAGCACCAGATGCCTAAACTCGTGTCTGTCCTGGGGCTATGAGTGCAGCTCAGAAGCTCTACCACTGGGAGCTGTGGGTGCTCCTGCCCTGTCACCAGCAGGCTGTAATGGCCTTAGTAGGGGCTGCTTACCACCGTCTGCCCAGCGTTTTCAGTTGTCCTAATGCAGCTGGCAAATGTGAAGAGTTGGGCTATATTTAAATGTATGCCCAGCTGTGCAGCTGTTTTTCAATGTTTTGTTCAGTTGATCTTTCCTTCCTACTGGTAGATAATTAGCTCTGGAATGTTGAACTTGGCCAGCAGGGCCCCAGAGTTCCCTCAGTCTCCTGTCAGTGGCTGATAGAAGGGTTTCCTTCCTTGGGTACGACTCCACGAGGGCACTGTGATGGTGGACTCAGGGGTGGGGAAAGAAAGGATTTGGCTTTTTCAGGGAAACGCACAAGTCGATGATTGACCCAGTTCTGTTTTTTGACAAGGGTGAGTATTGGGAATAGATGTAACCACCAACGGACTCATGGAAGCCTGCCATATAGGGACACTTCTGATAACAAGGCATCTGCTTCTGCTGCTCCACAAATATCCCCAAACCTCATCCCACCAATTCTTCTATAGATGTGTACCTCTCCTCCACATGCTATGTGTGGATTAGCCTCCTGGGACATTCTTCTCTTCCTCCTTCCTGGGAACCACTCCTTGGCTTAAAGTCCCTGAGAAGTTCACCTCTTAGTCCTCTATATGTATTCATGTGGAGGTCTATACAGCTTTATGAATAACTACTCCCTGTGTGTGTGTGTGTATAACAGGTAGATAGCTTGGTAGGCAAGTAGATAGATATAAATCAACCTGTTTTTGCTTGAGCCCATTTCTTAGGGTACTTGAAACAAATTTCCAGGTCTCAAAATTTGATGCATACTTTTTAAGTTGATTGAATGATAGCACCACCATTTAACTGCCCACCTAACTCTAGCTCAGAGTTTACATGTATTCAAAAATTGCCATGTATCAATAACCATTCATTCATTCATTCATTCATGCAAAATATTTAATGAGTGCCATATGTGACCAGAACAAGAGAATAAGGAAGGCATGGTCCTAGCCCTCATGGAGCTACAGTCTAGTGGGGGAGACAGGTAGAGAAATAATTATGGCCCCATTAGATAAGTGCTATAATGGGGGCAGGCTTATTTATAAACCATGAAAGACCAAGTCCAGCAAGGGAATTATGGGTTTACCAGAGCCAGGTTCCTAACTATCAGTAGAAGCAGTCATGGCATTTGTTTCCTGGTTTGGGTTGACATGTAGAAATCTGGAAACAACTATGATGATTTAGCAAGCAGTGGGGGATTTGTAAATAAAGTCCGTGGCTCTCTGTGATTTTTTGATTTTTGAGTGGTAGTCTTTCTTAGTGGAGACATCTACCTGAAGCAGATGAATGCTGACTCTTCTGACGTCTCAGTAATCTCAGTCTTTTTTTTTTCCAGCCCAGGAAACAATAACAAACACAGTTTTTAGTACAGAACAATTTCATCTTCAGAGAAATAAAATTACAAATGAAATACCTTTCATGCTCATGTAACTTGACCATTCTTAATACCTTAAACTGTTCAGTAAGTTCAATATGGAAAAGAAACACAGGGGAAATAATCCCAGAATATCAAATATACAGGTTTTGATTGAAACATGTTCTCAGGACAAGCATGGAGAGGATGGGAATTTAGGGGGAATCAGAGGGAGCTTTGTCTCTGGCCTGATCCCTGCTGTGAGGCATGAGACTGGACTTTGTCTCGCCACATATAGGTGCACTGTGGGTGATTTATGTGAAAGCACTTTGTAAACTGTAAGGTGTTCAGCAGTGGAAGGCAGGATTATTATCACTATTTTAAAATGCTACCTCATCGCCTAGAAAAGTTTACACACCTCCAGAGACTAACTCAAATCAATGAAAAAAAAGTCTAGTTTCTATAACATCTCTGCCCCAATTATACAAGCAATCCTCTCAAAGCAATGCTGGTGGATTTTAGGATTCAGCTCTGAAATTTTGTGTAATTCAAAATGGAATGCTATATTGTCTTTTCTCTGTTTAGATGACCATAAGTACATTCATATGATTTTTATTTACTCATAGCCTGAAATTATAGAATTGTTTCTTGTTAAAATAACAAAAACACTGAGCTTTCATAAGGAAGCTCCACATTTTAGGGGGCCAGTTATTTATGAGTCTCATGTTGTCCCAAAAGCAACACCTCTGTGCTGACAGGGAATGAGTCGTGTGTGCTCAGCATTGTTAATTGTAAGTATGACAATTACAACTGAGAATTACTCCAGCATTTCAAAATTACATCCCAAATAATCCAAGCCTGGAATGTTTTACCTGAAAATTTTGTGTGTAAATCCATACATTCTTAACTCAGAAATCTAAAATATGAAACTTAAGATATCACCCAGTTGAAATCTATCATTTTTCAGATAATTATTTGCCTGAGGCCATGCAACTAGTTCACGGTAGAGTCAGAACCTGAATTCAGATCTTGTAACTTCCACTACAGTGGTTTTCCTACCGTGGCAGCATCTAGAAGTTCAAGTACTTTTACAAAAAGTGCTGCTGATTTTGAACTATCACATGTTCTCTGTTCTATAATTTTGTCTTGGTTGATATTAAGGACACATCTTTTTTTCTCCCCTTAAAATTACATCTATATTTAAATATCTGTGTCTTAGTTTATGTGAGGCATACAGAATAAATTCTAAGTTACCAAGCTCAAGTAAGAAAACCCAAGAGTCTCTTTTGGGTCTCTCATTTGAACTTGAGTGTGAAAATTAATTCTGAAAGGAAATGAGAATGGGCTGTATTTTCCTTTCTTTTCTTTTTTCTTTTTCTTTAAGATAGCTCAATGTAGAACATATTTCAAAACACTGCATTTATTGTCCATGTCTTGAAGCATCCCCAAACCCCATTCTTCTTGAAGGTGTTGAGTATCTGAAGGTTCAGACTTGACCAGCCGTGAAACTGTGACCTAATGTAAACTTGCTAAGAAATAGTATAATAATATCCTTGCCCTGAGGGTAAAACACTCAACTCTAGGTTTTTCTCTTTTATCTTTGCTCAGACTACAGTCATATTTCTTTGTTAGTATTTCCTCTTTGCATTGTGGTACAATTGACGTTGATAGATAACACAGAGAAACTGAATTCAAAAAGGGGGAAAAAAGAAAAAAGAAAAAAGCTCTTACACTGTTGGCTCAAAAGTAATATGTGTGGAAAGCTCTCTCTTTTTTTTACCTTGGGCTGCAGCTGCTGACAGCAGACACACAGAGCTATCATTGGGCCACATTTGGCTCATGTAAATTGTGATGAACACTGAACCCATAATATTTATTTTAAAGATTTATGCAGTGAAGGTAAGCATTTTTGACTTGTATATACATGCTAGTAAGTAGAAAGCTGCAGATGTAAAGACCAGCTCTTAATTTCATGCCACACAATTAATATGGCTTCTCGATGCTCTCTTCCCCACAGGTGCAGGGGTGTTGGAAGTCTTTGAAGAGGTGTGTAGCTAATAGCCCATATATAATTCAGAAGAAGACATCTTCAATGGAAGACCCCCGGGGGATAAACGGACTGTCTGTAAGTAAACAGAATGTCACTCTTACAGAAAGTTATTACTTTTAAAATCATAATTATTATTTTTATTGTAACCTGAGTGTCTAGAAATTCCTCAAAAGCTCTGTATCAATTTTTAATGATTTTAAAAGTTATGAATTAAGTCGTACACTATTTCCCCAACTAAACCTACTTGATATCCTTCTTTGAAGTATCAATTATCAAAATTAGAGTTCTACAGGGAAAAGCCAACTGTTAGTATTACTTAATTACAGCAACACGCATAACATAATTCTAAGGCTTACATTTTTCTTTGCCTTGGGGAAAACATATATTTGTCTCATGAAACTTGAAATTAATATCTCAGTTTAGATTGTTTTATATGTATTTGTTTTATGAATACATGTGTATATGTGTGTATATCTTTCAAAATGTGTGTTTAGTGTGGTGGTTTCACAGTTTGATGAACTCGAGAGTGGGCTTTGAATGAACTAGAACCTTAGGTCTCACGGGTTTTACTTTGTGTGTTTATCTTGTGAGCAGAAGAGAAAGGACTCAGAAATTTCCCTTGTTTCCTATCAGGAAGAAAGAAAGCTTCCTTTGGCTCATAAACAAATATTCCCAATTAGAGGTAATTTTATAAACAACTTTTGAGATATTTAGAACTTTAATAAGTCAATGGATATTTAATTTTTAAAAAGCACATTTCAGTAAGCAAAAGTTGTTTCCATAGCAGTATTTGGGGGGCAGGGAGGTATGTGTGACTTTGCCTTTTAAGTTCTCCAATCAGACGGGACACTGTCAGACCTGTGCTTTCAAGCTCAGCTTTGTTCACATTAGAATTATTTTGAACCCAAAGCGTGATCTCTAGCAATGCTGCTGTGGTTCCTGTAACGTGCGTTTTACAAGACCTGGTATTCTGCAATAAGCAGAAACTGCTCGTGGATGAGGACTTTAATAACAAGGGGTCAAGTGCTATCAGGGTGCGCCGGCAGTCAGACGGTATGCGATTATGGAGCATGTGTCATGGCTCTCCTCAGTCACCTTGTGTGGTAATTCCCACAAAGCACTTTGAGATCATTCTGTATGGTGTAGCTTTAACCCTGTACTACCCTGTACAGGAGAAGCACCCTTGACCCATTTAGTTTTTCTTTTTTCTTTTCAGCTCCTGTTATGAGCTTGGGATATTTGATTTTATTATTATGTTAAAAATGCTTTTGTAGTGCATACAAAATAAAGGAAAAACAAACTCACTAATAACACACTCCTTACTACCCCCTTTTATGTAACTTCGCTACTTAGATTGATGCAAGTTGATGTATTGGAGAATCACTAACAAATTTAGTAGCATTTGCAAATAATTGTTGCTAACAATATTTCTTTTGACATTTTATATTATGTAAATTATAATTGAAGAATTATGAAATTGACTAAGAGTTGACACTGCAATAGAAAAATAGGTAAAAATATAATGATTAATTTTTTTTGCTTTGCCTAGCAAACAAAAAAATGTGTTTAGTGGGCAGTCTCATTACACATTGTTCTGAGGTTTTTTGGTCACACGAAGAGTGAAGCAGTTTTTTTCCTGAGAGATATTTGGTCGTCTCTGAGGTACTGAATGAGGGAAGGATATTTCTCAAGGACAAACTAACACCTTGTCATTGAGGAAGCCTTCCTGGCGCTCTGGTTCCCACCACTGCATAAGGCTCGTGGTCTGTGGGGACCAGGGACACAGACAGGCCCTGGGTGGGCCCCTCCAGGACTACTGCCTCCGGCTATCAGGCTTCCCCTTCTCCTAATGAAGGTGGGGAAGCAGCTCAAGATAGGAAGAGGACCTAGGACTTAGCAGAGAACATTAAGGTAACTGAGAAAACCTCAGGGAGGATCAGGGACCCGGAGCAGGACCAGGAGAGCTCAAACTCCCGCAGGTGAACTGATCTTCCCTGGCTCATCACGTGCCCCTTGCAGTTTTTCTTAGAAAAAGCCTCAACCATCTTCAGAATAAACGAGTGGCTCGAACACCCATCACCCGCCTCAGCATCGTCGGTCTGCCATTCTCATTCCCTCCGCCCGAACCCCTCTCCACACCACCCTGAAACATGACTGTTTTTCGCAGGTTTTTTTTTTTTTTTTTAGATAAAATTCACATCTATCAAAAGGCACAGATCTTACTGTAACCTTCTGACCAATGGTTCTACTGATCAAAATGAGAACATCTCCATCTCCCCAGGAAGTTCTCACGTCCCTTCCCACTCAACACTTCTCCAGTGTCCGTCTCCTGACCCCACAGGCAGCCTCTGTTCCAATGTTTCTCATCTCTGGTCGGCTTTGCTTGTTCCAGAAGTTCACGTAAACCGAATCCTCACCTGGTGTGCCTCCTCTCGTTTCTGCCTGTTTTCATGCAGCGTCATCTGTGAGATTGGTCGTTGTTACATGCATTGGTCGTTTACTCATATTTATTGATGAACAGTATTCATAGTACACATTCTTTTAAAAATATATTAAGTATATTCTAAGCACGTCTGGGAACCTCAATTTCTGCACACATAAAATGAGGAGCTTAAAATCTGATGAAATTAATATTGTTTTCAGTTTTATTGTTTCATAATTATTACTTTCCTCCATGCTGTCATAGTGCTCACAGAATTACACCTGCTGTGGTCCCTTCTCAGTTGTGCCTCTTCTAGTAAGACATGATACTTGCTTCCTTAAGCATATTCCTTATAAGAGGAGGGCCTTTTGTTTCCTCATTAGACATCACACACACACACACACACACACACACACACACACGCCCTTTGAAAGCGTTTGCACACAATGCCAGGTTATAAAACACATCTGTATTATCAGTATTATATTATGAATTTCTGTTGCCTTTGTAAATACTGATTCTTTCTCGACTTTATATGGTTCTTTCTTTACTCCACAGATAGAAATGTACGTGACAAGATGGGCGATGAGGCAGTGAAGCCTCTTCATTTTTTCCTTGTAAGTCAGACATCTGGATTGGACAGGAGGCTAACAAGAGTGCCCCCGGTGTTCCTATAGCCCTGTGACTGTCTCTGAGGCACTCCGCTGGCATGTTAGTTGACAGTGGGGGGCTTGGTGCAGGGCTGTGTTCCTTTTCAAACTTGGTGCTACCATGCTTTGTGGGATTTGAAGCCAGAAGTTTTGAGGTGTCTCATGACACTTGAGGGAAGAAAAATAATTATTTGAACATCAGGAAGCACAGTATTCCTAGAATGTAGCCCCTTGACCCTTGCAGCACTTCGGAGATGTTTTTGTTGTGTGACAGTGACCATGCACAGAGGAAAAGTACTTTCGTAGACACAGCAGTGTTAAATCAAAGGTCTTAAATTAAATTCTATCCACCTTTTCAAAAAATTTTATTCTGGACTATTCTGCTTGTGTGTGTTTCACATCTAGGAAAAAGTGGTTTTGTAAGTTTTCTGAGTTTGTAAGTTTTGTCCATTCTTCAGTTTGCCTCATGAGGGTCAAAAGGACAGGAGGAAGTTTGTGGGGCTTCACATCATTGCTGCCATAAAGCTGGCCACTCCTCTGTCACCTTGGGAGGAGTCCCCATGGGAAGCACACAGCTCTTTCTCGGTAGAGTCGTGGTTGGCCCTTTGTGGGGTAAACAACTCTGGAACACAAACGTCGAGGAGCCAAGCTGTGGCTTGCAGTTTCTTATGAAGATTTCTAGAAGGAAAGCATGCCACAATAAGAAAAGCAGCTGTAGCTCCTTGGGGAAAAAAAAGTGAATTAGAAATAAATCACTGTAGTTTTTCTTGAATCTATAAGGCCTGCAGTTAAGAAACTCACAATGTCAAAAAATTAACCTAGTGTCTGAATTAGACAGGCAGCATGGTATCTTGAAAGTGACTCTTAGACTCGAAGTCAGAAGACCTGTTTTCAGCTTTCAATGCTTGTGTGACCTGGGGTAGATTTCCAAGCATTAGTCTCTTTAACTGTATGTAAGGCAGAGATGATAATGTTTACTTTTTTTTATTTAAGATTACAATTTTGTAGATCATGTGGGTCATGACTCTGGCCAAGCGAGGGGCAGTCCCCAGAGAAAGGGCTGGGCAGACCACCCAATTGGTGACACTGTGACCCTACAGGGGTCATCCCGCAGGTCCTCAGGTTGTGCTCATGGAGGCACCAGTTTGAAACCACAGCTCTAGTTCTACCTCATCATCTTACAGATGGGGAGATTTAGCTCTTGATGTGCCATCACCTATATTCTAACCATTTTGATGGAAATATCTAATAGTGAATATAATTCTTTCCTGATAACTTGCTACAACTATCAGTTATCAGTGGTATCCCTAATATACTAGTTTTCTTCCCCTCTTTGATCTGAGAGCAGCAATGCTTTGCATTTCAGTACTTAGGCAATAAAGCTTGGAGCAGGGGCTGAACAGGTAGGTGGTCATGGGTGCACAGCAGGTAGACGCTAACTTGACAATAGGAAGGCAGCTGGGCCCAGTGAAGAAAACCTGGCTTAGAATCAGAATACTTGGTTCTGAGTCACCCGGCTTACTATGGGGGAAGCTCTATCAATTCCTGAGCCTCGATTTTGTTTTTACACAGGAAGATAATAAAATCTATATTCCTGGGTCACTGTGATGAAGAAATAAGATATCCAGTGCCAGAGCACTTTGTAGACTGTAAAGCCATGTGTACAGGTGTGAGAGCCATGTGTACAGGTGTGAGAGCCGAGCCTGGGACAGCGGTGGGGGGCAGCTTCTCAGACAGGCAGGACATTTTGAGTCAATCATATCTGCTTCAGTCTTCGCTCTGCATTTGGACAATTTTAAATTCTTTTGCCAGCCTCGGTTCTTTCTCATGCGGGAAGTGGGGATAATAGTACCTTCCTTGCATGATCGTATCTAAAAACAACATATGAAAGACATTTAGTGAATAAGAGCACAGCCTGACACGCCGGGCGCAGGTCTGAGCCGTGGCACTCGCTGGCTGCAGGGTGTGGGGCACGTCTGTCTCCTCTGGGCCATTTCTCTCATCTGTAAATGGGATGATGATGATGATAGCCTGCATCACAGGGCTGGTGTGAAGACTGAATGAGGGTACATGGTGCGGGTGCTTCGAAGGGTACCTGACACTAGGTGAATGCTGTCTTAGCATCTGCCGCTGTTGCTAAGATTATCTCGAGCAGGCCAGGTGCACATACAGTACCTGCTTTGCTTGAAAAATGCCGTTGTTATCAGTTAGAATTGATTTGACTGGTGGGATCCAATCCTGTCTCTTCATTTAGTCATAATGGATGTATATCCATGGGGTTAAGATGAAATTATGAATGAGGGTATCAGACCATGCTGGAAGGAATTAGGCAGAATTTTGCCTGTTGGTGGGAAAGGCCAGTTTGGGTATGTTGAAGAGCCTGGGCTGGAATGTGGTCTGTGAGTCTGGAGCAGGCTGCTTGTTGATCAAACCGGGCACCAGGTTGTATTGGAGGTTGGGTATTTTCAGTATGAATAAAACCTATACAAGAAAACTGCTCCAGAGCCAGGCAGTGACTCATTCATACTTCCAGGCCCAAACGCAATGTCAGGCCTTTTATGTGCACCCAGTGAGTGTCCGTTTATGTGAGCTGGCTGGCATCTTGTGCCCTGGTACAGCTCAGTTGGTCCCTATGCAAAAAATGGAGTGTGACAAGGATGGAAATGGCACGTGACAGATGCTGGAAAAGAAGGAAGTGGGCCTCTGACCACTGGGACTCATTGCCTCTGGCCTGCCTCTCATCTAGCACCCTTAGTGGGCAGTGGATTGAGCACTCATGTGACTGTGGGGTCAGAATCCGGGGTACACAACCAGTGAAGGTAAAAAAGTAGCTTAAATATTTAAAAGAAAGTAACTTACTGATCTACAGATCTGTGTGTATTGACGTTAGTGGGAGCTAGAATAAGAAAACCATTGCAGTATAGCAGTAACATAAGACACTTTTTCTATAAAGGACCAGAGTAAACGTCTTAGGCCTTGTGGGCTGGAAGGTCTCTCAGGCCTGTGGTCTCTAGAGCAGAGCCACAGGACGGTGTGGATAAAGTGTAGGGGGACTGAGGACCCCGCCTTTGCCCTCCCATAGCACTTGATGAGGCTCTGTGACTGCTCTCCCTCCCGGTTCCAAGGTTTCTGGTTTTGTTCCTATCAGTCCAGCTCTGTCATCTTGGATCTGCCTTAGTTCCTCCCTCCGGGCCTCATTTTCTTCATTTATAAAATGAAGAACTGAGGAGAAGAGCTCTTCTAGTTCCAACAAACCATGATTCTATTAATGTCTATATTGTACTGGACAATCAAAGTTAATAAAGTTTATGCATCACAAAGTAAATATGTGTGTCAGTCCCCAAGAGATGAGAAAGAGACCCCCAGCACAGAAGCCAAGCGTCTTTGGAACCTACCAAGCCCTCAGTCTGATGGTCCAATTCCACAGTTCCAAGATGGCACTTGAACCCCGATAAGATGCATCTTTGCATCTCTAAGGCCTCCTGCTCTTTCTGTTTTGTGGTCTTCATGTCTCAGCCAATGAATATGATTATTTGTGGAGCCCATAGTATAGCTTCAGATTGGCACTAATGTTTTGATAAGGGTCTGTGATGCCCACATTTCTATACGTGTATACTTTCATTTATATAGAATGTTCCTGTAATTGATTTTAAAAGGATTTTGGAATATTAATAAAAAAGCACATTTTCATTTTGTATCCCATTCCAGCATATATTGTGATCTTAACATATGTTCACAAGTTCTTTAATACTGCTCCCTTTAAGAGGCGTCTCTAGGTGATGAACCCCTCCTTTTGGGTGTGATCTAGACTTAGTGACTTACCTGTAATAAGCAGAAAAAAGAGTAGGAATGATGGATGCCACGATGCATGCTAGGACTAGGTCGTAAAGCTGCTGTGCCTTCTTCTCTGCTCTCTCCTGAATCACTCACCCTGGGGGAAGCTAGCGACCAGGCTGTGAGGACACTCAGGCCGCCTTGTGGAGAGAGCCATGTGGCCAGGAACGGAAGCCCCTCTCTCTTCTACGTGAGGGCGCCTTCTTGGCAGTGGCAGCTCCAGCCCAGCACAGGCTTCAGGGGATGCTACCTTAGTAGACAGACAAGGCCAGTCGGCAGGAGAGCACCTTCTGTCTAGGACCACTGACCTACACTGCTCCCAGATTTCTGCCCCTAGAAAACTGTATGAGATAATAAATGGACATTATCTTAAGATGCCTTGTTTGGGAATAATTTGTTACACAGCAATAGATAACTAATACAGTGATTCTGTTGACCTTTTTTTTGCATTAAAATTATCTTTACTCAGCATTTTTGAGCAGAAGTGAAGCTTGATAATTAATTATATAAATACACGTGTTAATTATATAAATATTATATGTGTTCTAGATAATATAACTATATAAACATATGTAATTATAGAGATATAATTAATTTATTTTTCCTATTGCATTTCATGTAGAACCGATCACATGAAGTTTTTTAGATGTTTTCCCCTTTTGCACAGTGGGTACATACAGGTGTCAATTTATCTGTTTCCCCCACCTCCAAAACAGAATTCTTTCTTCTTCATATAATAATTGCTTTGAACTTCTAATTAGCATATATTTTATTCTATTGTTTATTATCCACACTTATTTCCAAAATCTGCTTGCCTTCTAGACTCTGAGCTGTTCAAGGGCAGAGAGCATAAGAGGAATAACCACAGCCCTCTCTATTTTGCACACTGTAGATGTGAAAAATGTTTTGGTGGGATGAATGAATGAATGAATGAGTGAGTGAGTGAGTGAGCACAATTGCCTGGAGCAGTGGCTTTGTAATCACAAATCTCTACATGTGTAGCTTGGCAGCAATCTCTCTGCATGCCTCCAGGGAACCAGGCACCTCTGGACAGAGACCAGAACGTGGCTCGGAGCTGTCCTCACTGTGCCAGGTTTCACAGAGGCAGAGTTATGCTGGAAACAGACACTGCTGCGAAGCCTCATTAATCGGACCACCATTAATGAAAAATTACTCAGAATTTGAGCAGAGGATGAGGTTCATGTTCATGTGTCCTTTTATGAAAATGGAATTATCAAAGGAAATACTATAGATTCATTTTACCTACATATACAAATATATGAAAGTAGATAGGCAAAATAAGCTGACGTTCATATACCAAAATTTCATATGCTTTTTGCAAATAAACCTTATTCATTGAAATTGCTCTACCAGGTTAAACTAGATCAATTAATGTTTATATTTCAAAGGAATTTTTGAAACTTTTAAAGAGATCTTCCAAATTCAAATTCAATATAAATCAGACTAACCATTTCTTGATTGTTAAAATTTTGACTCAAGGAATGGTGTGAATGTGTACTCCCTTCTCACATTGATAGAGCAGTAACTGAGCCTACGTTCTTGTCCGTTTAAGTCAGTGGACAGCTGGGAGGGTACAGGAGGGAGCATGGACTTGGTGAGCAGTGGAAGGCTTGTTTTGGAGCTGACCCAGCTGCAACCTGAGGGTGTGCAAAGTTCTGATCATCTCTGAGCCAGAGATGGGGATCATACTTCAGTTCTGTGGATCTTAGCAAAGTTGTGAGGACTAAAAGGGGAACATGAATGCCTTTATTAAGCAATGTAGCAATATGCATACACATGTTGGGTGTTTATCAAGAGCACATCTTAAAGAACAGCAAATGCCTGCGTTCTTCCAGGCAACATTTTAAGAAAAACTCTCTGTGTCCTCTTTAATATTTTCTCCCTTTTTTTTGTAAGGGAAAAGGAAAAAAAAATATTTAATTATTGATTTTAATTATTGATTAATTTTTTTATTCTGAATTATGGCGTTTGCAACGTGAGGGGATGCAAGGGGTACTGATACTGGGCTGTACCGACGACGAAGCGGATGACTGCCTCTTCACGCATTCTTATTTTCACTTAAATCACATATAAACTAAAATTCATTTTAGGGACCTCCGAATTTATAATACTTTATTTTGACATACAGAAATTCTCAAATTTTTATTACATCAAAAATCATTTGGCAAATAACATATAGTATATGTTGATTTCTTTCTTTAACAAGGCTGTTGTATTTCTTTCAAAGGATAGCTATCTTGGATATTTTCAGCAATAAAATATTATACTTTGAGTAACCAAATATTAACCTTAACCCCAGTTATGTTTTACAAAGATAAAAATAAATTACAGACTACGTATTATCTAAAAATATTATCTTTAAATAGCTAGATTTCTTATTAAAATAATCTGTTATTTAAAATTTTATTTCTAATTTTTTTTATGAAAAGAAACAGATTTTCTTAGCATAAGGAACAGTGCCCAAAAACACATTTTACTTTTTTTTGACTCTCGCTGCTTCCAGTAGTGATTTTTAGTGATTTGTTCATTCAAGTTTATGTGAAACATTTAAAACCATACATTTACCTAGACTCATTTGGTAAGCTGGAAAGGGTAACTTTCAAAATTGGTTTAAAAATATTTTGTGTCCAGGCGTGTAAAATTATTCACCCTGAAAAATGTTTACAATTGGTTAGCTATGCCTACATTTAACCACTTGTGTTCTCAAAATAGGAAACTGTTAGTGAAATGAAACTCAAACAATTTATAAATAATTTCATTCATAGAGTTGACTTTTATTAAATTCATCTGTTAAGAAGTTCACATTAGACATTAGAATTAGTGGTTGGCTTAGACTCCAAACTATTTGGTAAAAAATATACTCACTATTAACTATGGACTAACGAAATCAGATCTATATTTTAACTTGATCAATTAGCATGTACTTTGTCTTTTACAAAATGGTTATCTTTCTGGTTGCCTCAGTATAATTATTTAAATATGGGGACTGATTTCAATCAAAATTGATATACCTCTTCCTTATACATTTTAAATTCAAACTATAAGTCAGACTCCCATCTTAAAACAATACAGACAACAAAAATTTTCAAATGAATATGTGATCTCTTTGAGATATTGAATGAGGACTGTGATTCACAGAATTGTCAGCTATGAAAGAAAAGTACTTGGGCTGGTTCACACCAATGTGCCCTGGGAACCTACCATGAACTTCTCACTTAAGAACGTTAGAGTCCTTTGAAGTTTGTGTGAACTTGGGACAAAGGTGATCTACCGCAGTTTTAACTGAAGTGAGTGGCTTTCACCTACACAGCCAATATGAGTTTAATAGATTTCGATATCACTTTGGGAGACCAAGCCCAAAAATCTTATAATGCTCTCATCTACCTTAAAAAATGAGAAAAGGTGGTATAATATTAAAGTCATTTGTAAAATTAAAAAGAAAGTTTATAATTTTAAAATTTAATGAAGAGTATTAAGGTGATAATGTATTTTGTGAAAAAATGAAAAAACATGGATTGCATGTTAAATCAATTGAGATAGTGTTCCAAGAGTCCTTTTAATTTGCTGCCAAAATAGTTGTTTGTATTGATAGCTAAATTCTCCAAACATTGTATATTCGTTAAAAGAGTAACAGCTCTTAAATTTATTCAAGTTACAGGAAAAGATTAAACAGGATGACTTTCTGGGGAGGTATCAATTTTATGTCCTTGGAAGATATTCAGGCCCTGACTATTACTACTAAGAATAAATAACATTTATTAAGTACTAACTACGTAGCGGGGGCTGTTCTAAGCACTTTACACATATAGCCTTGGTTTATTGTTTTTAGCGATAATCTGTTGGAGATTGTGTTTGAGAATGGGTGGAAATAGATTACCTCCGGAGTCCCAAATCCTGTCTACTGCAGAGGTTTAGTGAGTCCACGATTTACTACTACCCAGTGCTTAATGAAAAAGAGAGGAAGTTGGGCTAAAAGGATCAAAGTGGTTTTTTCGTGTTCAAGGAGGCAAGATGCTGTGTTCCTTTGGGGTTAGCATATAATTTTAAAGAAAACTTGCTATATTCTTCCAGAAAGGTTCACATAAAGCACATACAGATTAGAAACACTTCTGCTGTTTCTTGCCACTTTTCAAGCCCTCTGTGAGCCCCCCAAATAGTATTGAAGTCCTTTCATTTTTTTTAATATCTAACAAGATTACTATTCACTTGTAATGAAGTAATATAAGCCCTAGCTGGTTATAAATTAACTCAGGGTAATAATCTTGTTTTCTTTATTCTTATTTTCTTTTTCTTTTATTTTTAACAGAAGATCAGACCAATACTGACAAATTTGATCTTAAAACAAGAAATCTAATTTCTTATTGAACGGGAAATAAAAGCCTTTGAAAATATGTGCAGTCTTTTGAGAAAAGTATAATGGGGTCCTGCTTATGAAATATTTAGAAAACACAAAGCAATTTACCTAACTTTTCTGTGCATTTAGGGAAAAAAAGATAAATATGTTTAGTGGTTTTTTTTTTTTTGATGGTTAAAAAAATAATGTTGAAACTCTATTTTCCCCATCAAAAGTCTTGCGGAAGTAAAAGCATTTACAATGATTTCTCCAGCTAATAAATGCCTGCTTTTCCATGCATCCCACTTTTACAGATTTCTGTAGAAATTTTACATGTAAATCTTTATTTTGCTTAGAACAGTCTTTTTGTCTAGCCTCTGTTGTTTTATTTACATGTACAGAATCCCTTCCTATAAATAGTCCTGAATTTTTCAAAATATTAATCTATGAGTATTTTCAGTTAAACTAGAATAAAACTTACAAATATCATCTTATTAGACTTAATTCCATGTTACTGCAGTGTGAAGGATTTGAGGACAAACTTAGGATAAGACCAAAAGCATCATATATAGCCATTTTTAAAATTTTTTTCTTTTTTTTTATTGAGGCTGTTTCTGTCTACTCTTAATTATACTGCATATATATTCTTCTGATTCAATTGCAAGTAATGATGCTGACCTAATGTGAGTTAGAAAAAAAATTGTTTGTTTGTTTTTTTTAAATGAGGGGATCCAAGTATAGGGTGAGGGAAATGGTTAATCTACTATGTCCAGTCTTGAGATAAATATTTTTTTAAAACTTTTTCAAATTTAGATACATACTGAAATTCTTGGAACTTTGGAAACTGGAATATATTTTCAACTAATACAAGGACAGATAGATAACTGCAATTTTTTATGTACGTTTTAAAAGGTCATGCATTTTTAATAAATTTAAAAATCTTGAAGATACTATATTTTAGGCTCATTTATTTTATGTGTGTATATGTATACAGTTTTGGATCAAAAACTAAAACTAAAAGTTTTAGCCTTTCCTTCTAATCTTCATTCCCTCTTTGCTAGAATTAGCCCAAATTGACTAAGAGTTAGATTCAGCTCACTCAAGCTGAACTCTGCCTGAGGGTGTAGAGGCCAGGAGAGGAAGTTCTTCATCTCTTTCTCAGAGGTGTGGTGCTGTTTACTTTGGAAAGAAAAGATATAAGTATCTCCTAAAGTGGATTAGACATGGCAAGACAAGATGATACATTTGCACTCCAAACTCTCAAGCAGCTGTGAGAATGCCTTATGTGTGAAATTTCTTACCTTCTTAAAAATCTTGATAGGGTTGTAGCTATGTTCTTAACAGTCAAAAACAAACTGCCAATGAAGTTTATTTTCTTTTTTGCTGAGTTTTCTGGACCATTGTTCCGCTCGAGGGGCCCTGTTTGTTAGTTTTGGCTCGGAGACTCCTCTTCCTTCAGGATAAGCTCTCCTTAGGCACTTGTACACCTCGGTACTCAGGCCTGCCTGACAGTTTATTCACAGCCCCTGCTAAAGCATAATTCAACTGCGTGATTTCCTGTCTCAGAGGAGGGGGTGCCGACAAGGGAGGTTGTACCTGTAATGTAAATATATAGTTGATTTTGTGAAAAACTGGAACATTTTTGTTTGTTCTCATAAAAGATTCCTGCTGGAAGTTTTATTTTAAAGGGGGTTTCCACCTTTTTTTTTTTTTGCTGTGACTTGGACACTGATCTGATTTTCTGCTTTCATGGTCCCTTTTTAAAAAAAAAATGTAAAATATTTAATTCAACATTAACTGTGCTTACAAGCTACATAGCAGAATAAAATCACATTACAAACATTGTAGTATTAGATTTTATCACCATTTATTTCTTCTAACCCGTCCAGGGATTTCTTCATGTTCAGTAGAACTAATTTGCAGACAGACATCGAGGTCTTCTAGAAGGCCGGCAGGCTCCAGAAATTAATTTATCCAAATAACCGATCCCTCCTAGGCCAACCTTAGAGGGACACCAAAATGGCCTAAGAAGGCAGAGCCTCCTTTTGAAGTCTGGAATGTTTTGACTGACTTGAAACAGGCGGCTGGAATGAAAGGATAATTTTCAGTGACCCAGGGGATTTTTTTTTGCCATTTTCAAATATTAGGTAAAACAAAGAGAAATTGCTTGCTCTAATTTAGAAAGACTTAGTAATCAGGAAGGCAGCCAGACTGAGAATAATGTTCCAAGGTATATAGCAGAAGCTTATTTACTAAACCTCGACTACAGGCAAAATCAAAATTATTATACTCTTAAAAAACTTAGAGGGGATATATTTTAGTCAACATATGTGTATTTTCATCCTGTATACTATAACTGAATTATTTTCTTAGGATTAAAAATAAAAGAGAGAGAAATCAATTGCTTTGATTTATTGCCATCTAAAAACATTGTTATATTTTAATATTAATATTATTAAACAAACAGGAGGTTGTAATTTAAAATAGCCTGCTATTATACTAGTTTACTAGAAACACTGAGTTGACATTTTATATTTGGCTAATTTTCAAAAAAATTAATAGATTTTAAGGTCCTAGGTCTTTAAAGCTAAGTGTTATAGAATGCACTTAGCTTTAGGAATCTATTTCTAAAGGAATGTATTCCTTATACTATAAATTAATATTCATTGTCACAGAAAAAAATTACCCTTTCTGTTTTTAGTGAAGAAAATGAATTAAAAGTTGGAATTGGTAACCAAGTAACTGCCCGTTAAGGCAGAACTAGGAAAAGCTTCTTTTTACACAATATGTTCCATATCACCTAAAGTGTAATTATGCACTTACATGGTATACTTAAGGAATAAGGGTTAAATAATACTTGTAGTTTAAGAGTTCTGGATGATAGTAGATGCCAACTGGCGATGAATTTAGGCTTTGTATTTTACAGTTTTGGAGAATTATAATTTATGTACTGATGAGTCCACAAGAATGCCAGTCCTGTTGTTGACGATTAGTCATTCTTTAATTGGTGAACTATGTTCTGATTTAATTTAAATTAAAAAGAAATTATAATTTTCTTTTGAGTTGTCAGGTGTGTTTGCTTGTTTTGCATGAGGTTGATCGGTGCTTTCTCTTCTCCTTGCTGAAGTTGTCAAACCTTATTTCTCTAAGTTTCATCTTTAAGTTTTGTACCAGTTTTCTATTTAATCAGTTGCCAATACCAAGCCAAAATATCTGGTAAATATAAGAAAAACCTCAGAGGACAGTGTTCATCTAACGAGAAGTGAAACATTAGTCATAGGTGTTACAGAGAGCAAATAGCAATGTCTGTTCACCTTTTTATCATCTTAAGTTCCTCTTTTATCTACTCAAATTCCTAGTAAAAAAATGTCAGCTCTTCAATAGTTGTGGGGAAAGAAGGCATAGAGAGGTTTAAGAAAAAGTTAACTGGGGCTAGCACTGTTGATGCATTTAGTAGGGAATGTGAGTTAAGCCATCTTTGGTAATAGAACCAAGACCCTATACAAGTACATAGTAGGGATTTGAGAAACGTGTGAGCTGAAAATGTGGGAAGACAACTGGGAGATAACCGTTGCTCACACCAGTGGAATATGAGGGGCATCTGCCAATTCGGTGAGCCGCAGCAAGAAAATGGTATTTCTAATTTTTAATCTCATCTTTTTAAAAAGCATATATTTTATGTAGACTTTACATGTAATATATTAGTAAAGCACTATTTGTATATAATTAATAGATACATGTGTACTCAATTTTTCTTTACTGAGGAGGAATTAATATCTAAAAAGCATTTGGAAATGGCTAGTTTTGACAACAGCTTTATGTGCTTTATCCTGCATATTTTCCATTAGGAATCAGCAATTGTATATATTGATCAGGAATGTTAGTAGTTGAAATATGAAATTCCATACTCATGATTAATAAATGCATATAGATATTTTCATTTTGAAGATGTATGTTTTGTATTTTTCTCTTTGTTCTGCACAAAATATCTCATTGGGGCTTGACCATTCTTTCTCTTTAAAAAGTAATATTAGTTCTTTGCTTAAAATCACTGTAATATGAGTGTATGTCATTACATACATGTTATCTTATGTTTACACATAATATGTAACTTTGGGTAAAAGGTAGCTGATCTTTTCTTTGAAATTATGTTAATGAACTTTGTGAAAACTTCTTTTTCTCAGCATTTATAGGTTCATTATTTCTTGCTGTTTGAAATTACTATACATTTGACCTCTGGATAAGTCACACTGTGGTTACTTGGTAACAAGACTTAGTGAAAATGGGGTGCTTTTATCTAAAAGATTTTCTTGCAGGAGAAGAATTCACATTAATATGTTTAACTGCAAATGACAGAGGATAATGACTTCAGTTTTGGGCATTTTGAATCCGAGAGGTTTAGGAGGTATACAGGTGATTTTTGTAGAAAATTGAAAATTTGGATATGGATTTTCATAGTAGACTGGCCTAAAAGTGTAGATTCGGGGGCCATTAGCAAGTGGATGATACTGAAGCCGACAGGTGAGGTAACCTAGGATAGGTCTGTCAAGGGAAAAAAAGACCAAACAAGAGAAGATTTAGGGGGATATCAGAGGCAGGGAGAGGATGAGGCTCCAGCTGAGGTGCAGTTGGAGAGGCAGATGAACCAGAGATAATGAGACAGCCCCAGCAGAGGATGGGACATGGTGCCGGGTTTCTTTGAGGAATTAAATCAGGTTAATACTAAAAGGTGGGATACCATTAGTCCTAACAGTCTGAGTAGGATGGTGAAGGGTGGAGTCCAGATTGTTTGAGGTGATCATAAATGGGAACTGAGGCACAGGAAATACAGTGTAGGGATTCAACCACTGTTACTAGAAGTTTGGCTGAGAAGAAGGCATTAGGTAGAGGGATATGAAGGACCAAAGGAAGGCGTTTGGAGGAGAAGGTGTTCATGCAAGGGAGTCCATGGAAAGCCCACCCTTCCCCCTCCAATACTACCCCCTGCTAATGTTGCACCACCTCGCACATACCCCCTCTTCAGAGAGCATGACTTTGCAGGGAGTAGGAGAAGCATAAAGCTGTATTTTTGGCCATAGGATATTTATATTTGCGTAGTAACAAATAGTCATTTATGTGAACTGGTTAGGATCAACTGTACTCTCATTGGTCTAAAAGCCATACCTTCCACCTGGCTTCACATCTTCTGTGCCCGCTTCTCTGCCGGGCAAAGCCTCCTCCCCCTAGTTGTCTTCTCTGCCCTGTGATCCTTGAAGAGCTCTGCTGTGGTTCTTAGAAGGTTAATTTACATAGTGCATCACTCTTCTGGTGAACTGGGAATGCTCAGAGGAGCTCTCTGTCTTGTCTCTTAGTCACTAGCCTGTCACATCGCCTGGCACTTAGTGGCTGCTCAATCAAGATTGCTTGAATGAATGAATGAGTGAATGAATGAATGAAGTGGGTCATAATAAAAGACAACTATAAGCATTTGGAGAGGCACCAAAAAACGGTCTTTGTGACTATAGGTTATTTATATTCATTATACTCATCTCTGTGTAAAACTGGCCAACGACTCAACTTGATCTATAAAGAAGGGATAATTATTACAGTTAATTGAGATGATGTTTACGTATCATGACCCCTGTTTATTCAAAGTAGGAATATGCTTAATTTATTAATCCCATTCATTCAAGAAGTATATTTGTGTAGGTTTTATATGGTATGTCATGTCAAAGTAGAGATATGCTAGTCATTATAGTCACTACTTGCTAAGTAAGAGAAAATAAATTAGAACTTCAAAAAGAAGTTTGAATTGCAAAGTGTCTTGATGGGAGTATTTAGAATATACAATTGTAGTTTTAATAGAGACTGTAATGTTCGGTGGACTACTGTTGAAAAGTTTTGTTTGCTTTTACTTCTTTTCCTTATAGCAGTTGCTCTGATTGCATAAGAATCTTCAAAGTAAGTGGAATGCAAATTAGTGTACAAAAAGACTTGGGTTAAGAAACGCTTAACATAATTGTCTGTTTCCCCTCGTTTACTCTAACAATACTAGACTTGGCACTTTTCTATCATGATGATGCCCTGCTATGAACTGAATCAGCAGTAAAAATGTGCAGACATAATTAATTAGCTTATTCTTTTAATGTTGTTCAGATTCAACTTGATTTTGAGCTTGTGGTTAACTGCATAGTTTCACAGAGCCAGAAACTGAACACTTTATTTATTATAAAAGGATAATGAGATTAATTTCTTTTAGAGTTAGGGTTAAGAAATGGGGAAGTAGACAATTAAAGAGGAAGAGCATGGCTTTGAGGTCATGTGACTTGGGGTCTCATTCAGGCATTGTCACAGACTGACCCACATCAAGTTACTTACCTGGACTTCCTCATCTGAAAATATGAGCTAATAAAGTGTCATGGAGTTACAAGAAATCTATGATCCAGTGCTTGACTTATGGTTACTACTCACAGACATTGGGCTCCCTTTCTTTCAAGACAATTTCATTATTTCTTTTACTGGATACTAAAAATATGTAACTTTCATTTTTAACTTGCCACCAGGAAGGAATATTAGAGACAAAGTGAGTACTAATTATTGTGAGTTGTCTTATCTAGATCTTAGTATAGTTACCTACTTTTTGTCTTCTTTATTAATTTTTATATCTTTAAGTTTTCTTAAAAGGCTGTGCTATTTCTATACAAATAGTACCTTGAAAATAAAATTTGAAATGATACAACACAAAAGAAAACCACCTCAAACTTACTACTGAGAAATAACCATTGATAATGTTAGATACATCTCATCCCAGACTTTTCTTGATGCATATATACAGATTGAAAATAATTTTATAAAAGTTGGGTCATTTAATTTAATTCTGTTTGATTTGAAAAGAAACTGAAGTAAGCTAAAGAATTGCTGAACTCAAGGAAGATGTTATTTTTACAAAAAAAATAATTTATAAAAGAATCTCAAGAGAAAAAGATTAATATGAAACTACAAGTAAGTTATTTTTTAACTACACATATCAGTTTCAGACAGGCCATTGATTTTTTGCTGTAAAACCTGAGGAAATTAGTCCACTTCTCACTTCTTTTTTCCCATTTGACCATTTTTGTTATTCTTTTGACATTATCAAGATTTATAACATTCTGTTAGGAAAATTCTAATTGTTTGTTTAATATCAAATACAAAATACTTGTTGCTATTTCAGTTAACCCAGTGTTTATGACCATTCTTTTGTTTGTTTTGAAATTTTTAGTAGAGGAATTTTTCAAGAAGGGCTCATGCGATATTCTGCTCCCTGATTTTATGGAAGTTTAAGAATGTCTGTATTGCCTTCACACGTAAAAGGCAACTTGAAAGAGTTCAAGATTATTGGGGCTCATTTTTTCCCCTAAACTTTTTAGACATCACACTGTCTTCTTTTATTGCATACTACTGTAGGGAATAATAAGATGGACTTCATCTTTCTACCTTGTGGCTAGATGCTTTTCTTCTTGTATATCCTTATAATCTTTCTTTGTCCTTGAGGTTTAATAAAACCTATGTTTGCAAATTGATTTTTACATATTACTATTTTTTTTGTGGCACATAATGTATATTTAAAAAATATATTTACTAGAAAAACTTTATTGTTGTTACATGAGATCTGTGTGCCCTTTTTATTGAAAATTTCAAGTATACATTTCAGGAAAGATTTGTTTTCTTATATAAGTTCCTTTTGGGTACTTATTATGCATATGTCAGATATCTTTTATCTGTCCTTTATATGTTTTCTACAAAATTTGTTTTTGACTTTTTCCCATTTTGTTTTGAATGATTTTCTCCAGCTTCTCTTTGGTGTTCCTGTTTAATTTATATTTATCTCATTTATTGTTGCTTTATGTGAGACTTTTATCTTTGTAACGTTTCTAGCCTTCTTTTCTGCTTCTTTCTGGAGTGCTGCTTGATCACTTTTTATCAGTTTTTCTTGTTTTCTATTGTCTTGCTTGAGCTTTTTTCTTTTTCTTTTTTTCCTTTAAGAGCTCATATGTTTAATAATTTATCTAACACTTTTTTTGGTAAACTCTTTTTTCACACTCCCCGTGTGATATCCTTTGTGACATGTAGCTCTGGACCATTGGGCATCTTTCTGAAATTCAGGTTTGAACAAGAACAAGCCACTCTGAAGGAGTACCAGGGAAGCCCATGGTTTCCCCAAACAGCTGGATTGGCGTCGCACGAAATGTACACTCTCTCACATTCTGTGGCGATGCTTAAAATTTACGTGGCACTTTCCACATTAACAGTGCTTTCTTATGGGTCATTTGATCCTGACAACAAAATACAGATAGACAGGACTATTAGCTGCTTTTGTACAGTGGAGGGATCTGGGTTGCTGCAGTGTGAGTGAGTCTTGCTCACGGACACCGGGCTGGTGAACCAAGCTGGGACAAGGGAGACAGTACTTTGTCCTCTGGTTTCTAGTGTAGTGGTGTTTGCTCCATCTCACTTAGTTCCTTATGTGGGTGGGAAGAAGAGAAGATGATTGTATTAGTTGCATAAATTCTCCCAATTTTTTATGTAATCTGAGACTTGATTCATTAAATGACAATAAAAACAACAGCAACAGCATGTTTTAAGCAACAGCATAGGACATGGCACTTTTGGGAGGTCTAATGGCTTCGTGAACAACCCCAAACACCTCTTCTCCCCACGTGCACCTCATGCTTTGGCACAATCAGTGTTCTGACCGATGCTGACCACTCTGCCTGGAATGCCCTGCTGGTCTCGCCTTCACTCCTATAGGTTTCTTTCTGGAGCTAATTTCTACTCAGCAAAACAAAACAGAACAATGAAATCTTACCTTAGGCGTTATTTCTTTGGAGAGGATATTCTGCCCTCACCCAAAGGTCTGCACATTTCGATTGTGGTCTTGTTCCCTGGCTGTGCAGGGGCTGGAATAATGCTTGTGTTTTCTCCACGCCTTTAGGTGCTTTTGGGCTCTTTATTGCCTGTGTTTTGCAGTGATGCTGGACTAATGTGGGTGCTCAGAGGGCATTACTGAGGAGAATGGATGAACAAACAGCTTCAGTCTTCATGGGGACATGTGAATGGGTCATTTGCACTGGCAGTTTCTTCAGCCCATTAATCTGGCTGTCATGCACAGGGCAGTTCAAAGAGACTAAGTGAGGAAGGCTCCTTAGGAGACTCTTACGGTAGTAGGTGAGATCTGAAGATGATTTCAATATCCTCTTCAAAGATGTCGAAGCAGTAAGAACAAAAAGAAAGGAATAGATGTAAGTACTATGAAGAAGGAATAGCAGCTCTCTAGGAGTGATTGACAGCATGTCACATGGTTCTTCAGCTTGAGAAGCACTTTCTCTCTTCTTCATGTATTTAAATTTAAATTTTATCTATCCTTTATGCCCATTTAAAAGCCCCATCATCAGTCAGCTTTTGCCACGATTACGCTGCAAACTGAACACTTCGTGGCTTCCAGCAGCAGCTGTAGTCTCGTGTCACGTGTCTGCGGATTGACTGTGGTCCCACCGACTAAGGCAGGGCTCATCTGGGCTGCCCTGTCTCTGGCTCCGGGGCAGCTGGGTTAGCTCTAGGCTGGCTTAGGTTCAGGTTTGCTGCCTAAATCTCTCATCTGATAACAGCCCAAGTTCACAAGTAGGCATGCTTCAAGCTTCTGCTGGCATCACACCTACTGACAGCCTGTTGTCCAAAGAAAGTCACATGGTCAAGCCCAACTTTAAGAACACAAAAATACATTTTATTATTCATTAAAACAATAAATATTTTATCACAGGAGGGTGGGATAGTGCATAATTACAGAACAACAATCCAGTATATCATGCCACCTTCCCTGTGATTCTCCAGCTAGAAACATTTCCTTTGGGTTCTGAATGCTCACGGCAGTCTTTTTGTACATAACACTTCGTACTATTAAAGATTAACTCTTTGAGGCAGAAAGTGATTTATGCTCTTTAAGAAACAGGACAAAGTACCCTCCAGTGGAGTGGATTCAAGTGACAGCAAAAATGTTGTGCATTTAAACTTCCTCTAAGTATATTTTTGGAAAAAAAAATGGCAGTCTATTTGTAGACAGTCATAGCACATTTGTAGACACAGCCTTCGTAAGGCATGTAGAGCTACTTTCTTTTTATATTCTGTTGACTCACACTGGCTGAGACACTGAACTTTACACGGGCAGTACTGGAAGTCCTTTGTGCTGAGATTCACTCAGAGAAAAGCAGTATAGCCCAAATGGTTCGTTTTCTCTGTTAGGGAGATTGTGAAATTCCCTGCTGGACAGGCGACTTTTTAGAGATGGTGTCCTTCCTACTTAAGCATACTTTCTAAAGTAACTTTATTATGCACCAACCTGTCAACTTCTTTTTTTTGGTAGTTTCTAAATTAAATAATTTATTGCACCAATTATAAAAAGTTGACCTTATGTGAAGGAATAATGGCATTGAAAAAAGTTTTTTTCTTTTTATTTTTTAAATAAAATATTTATGAAGTTGTGTGATTTAGGCTATTTCCAGAAAAATGATATAACTGCTTGGTTTAAGAAGCCAAACAAAATAAACATGGGAAATATGGTGTAGTAATATATTTGGCCACCTGGCAAGCTCTGTCTATCTGGAGTGTCACTGAAGACCTGAAGAAGCATTTGGAGAGTATGTTTTTCTGTATAATGGAGAGAGTTGTGACTCCAGACGATGGGGGAGGTACAGAGGCAGAACTAGAGCCCGCAGAAGAACAGGTCATGGACTTCGGCGGCAAAGTCGCACCGCTTGGCCGGGTGTGGGGCTGGGGGCTGCCGGGGAGGAGCATGGCGCGGACCCCCAGCAAGCCATGTTCGGATGAACTGAGGCAGTTGGCCAGAGACGTGTCAGATTACCATGAATTCAAATTTACCGCTATTTTTTGACTTACCAGACATCAGATATATGAACGTCAGTGTTTCAGTATTGGGCTAAGGCTTCTCTTTTGAAGACAGACCTGGGTTTGGAATTCAGAATCCTCCTTTCTTGCTCTCTAGGCCACACGATATAAATTATATTCTTATTCTTCATCTCTGTACAAAGATAGCTCACTGTACACACTGGTCGGCACCTTGCTTTTTGAATTCATCAAAACTTGGGTATCATTCCATGTTAGTGCACAGAGAACTGCTTTGTTTTTTTATATTGCATAGTACTCCATCGAATGGGCATTTGGAGGTTTTCTAATCTTTTGCTATTGCACAGAATACTGTGTGAATAATCTTAGAAATAAGTTATTTTGCATGTGCACATTGACATATGTAAGATAAATTCCCAGGAGCAGGATTGCTGCATCAAAGAGTGTGTGGACTTGTAATTTTTTTTAGAGCCAGGGCTAGGGTGCACTCAATAGGTCTTGTAACTGTTGACACTTCACCAGCAGTGTCCTGGCGTGTCCATGGTCTCCACTGCTTTGCCCAGAGAGCATAGTATCAAACTTAAACTTTTGGCAGTCTGTGTGGGGAAAACTTGTAAAAATCCCTGTGTGGTTTTAACATGCATTTCTCTTATTAGGAAAAGAGCTATGTGCAGTTATTAAGCAAACCGCTGGAGCCCAGCTGTGTGGGGTTAACTTTGGGCTCTTCCGTGTACCAGCTCTGTGATCTTGGGCAAACTTCTTAGCTTCTGGGTTCCTCCAGGTCCTACACATATATTGCAGAGAGTATCGGCTACCTCAGAGGGTTGTTTTAGTAATAAAATATGTTAACATATGTGAAGAGCTAGACTGGTTTCTGGCACACAGTGTGTTTCAGCTATTATTATTGTTTTTGGTATTTGTGGAGTTGAACATCTCTTTATGTACTTTTGAATCAGTTACTATCTCCTTTCTCTATTCGTTTTCTACTATTTGTTGGTCTTTCTCTTATAGATTTTATAAGCTTTTAATATGTTAAGATTAGCCCTTTATATATAATCTGTAAATATTTTTGCAGTTTGTTGCTTGTCTTTTATTTTTGCCTATGATATTTTGTCATGCCCACTTTTGAAATTTATGCAATTATCAATCTTTTCTTCCATGGTTTTAGGATTTGCTTTATAGTCAGAGAAGCCTTTCCAACTTTATAAAGCAATTCCCCACAGTGTTTTTCTCTAGTGATTTTATGATTTCATTTTTTTACATTTGAATCTTTAATACATTTGGAATTTCTGCTGGTTTCTGTTTACAGAGAATATTTTAATTTGCTTTTATCAAAGATCTTTTTTTCAAAGCACTTAGATTATTTTTCAAACAATAATGACGACAGACTCTTTTTACACACAGAATGCATTTTATGTAATTTAATTAACATTGCAAAATTGCAATAACCAATGTAATAGGCATATGTAGCTTTGAGAAGAAACACTGATGATATATGCTTTCCTATTGCAGTAAGGATAAGGATGTACGTTATGTCTCAGGCAGGAAAAGAATACTTTGAGGTAAAGAATACTGAGACATAAACAAACAAACCAACAAACCAGGGCCACACCGTCTAGTGAATTTACACATGAAATGGAACCTTGAACTGATACTTCTGAAGGCTGGCCTTCTTCGCAAACCTTTGCAAGTCAGCTTTTTCCCTTTTCTAAATGCTTTCGCCATCAGTTCTTCTTCGACATACCTAACTGTGGTGGTGGGTTTTGATGCTCTGTGTGGAAGTAAGCGAAGACTCCATTTCTTCACTCTCTCTGTTTTAATACAAAATAATTGACATGGAAGTGGGGGATGAGTAATAAAGCTGACTGTGCAAATGAACTCTGCTTTTCTGGTTTCTAAGGCATCTGAGGGACCAATATTTCAGGAAGGAGCTGGCTGGGTTCTCCAAGCTGGCCGTGGCTCTTGCAGCACCCACAAAAATCTGTTAGATGAGAAAATTATGGAATGCAGAGGATGGCAAACTCGGCTGATGTAAAAGCATTCCGAAACTTCACAGTCTTTGTGGACACTGAGGGGAGAACATAGCTTCTCCTATGTGGGTGGTCACCCCAATGCTTACCTATTCCCGTCACAAGTTGCTAAGGAATGAAAAATGAAGAAATTTAATAAAAGTGTTTTTGTTGCTGTTATTACTTCTAAATACAAGTTTGTGTATTAATTAAGACATTCTTCAAGCAACATAAAAAATGCATTGCAGCTTACTCATTCATAGAGTCCCCAGGAGTCGGAGCTGACTCAATGTCTCGTAACACACACATGCTCTCCAGTCTTCCCTCAGATTTATTGAGCCAGTGGTTCTCAGCCTTGACTCTAAACAAAAATCACTTAGGGCCCCGGGCATGACTGCAGACCCAGTGATCCTGATGTGCCACCAGTGTTGAGAACCAGTGCCTTATTCTTTTCTTAATTTTATTTTTTTGTAAAATGCCATCGTGAAAGACAAAAATCAGAGTTTCTTAAAATGAGGTCTTTGGTCCGCCTGTGTCAGAATTACCTCTTTTGTTAAAAGGAAAACTTAGAAGACTTAGGGACTCAACCCCAGATTTACCAAAACAATATCTGGAGATGAAGGCCAGAAGTCTGCATTAATTAATTAGCATTAATCAATTAGTGTTAGTAAACATTCAGGTGATCTTGATGTGCAGGAAAGTTTGAGAACTGATATAAGTAAGTCCTGGAATGTTTGAAACTAACAGAATCCAGTGAACTTTATCATATTGAAGATATGTTAAATCTGAATAAGTTTTAGATCTACTTTATTAGAGATTCAAAATATATGTAACTTAAATGTGAGTTTCAGTAGTAAAAAATATACTCCAAGGAGAGAATAATGGAAAATTGGGTAGGTGGTTTATAAAGAAAATTGGTAGCCATCTTAAAATGGAGCTCAGAAAAAATCTAAATAGTATACCTGTATTATACATATTTTAAAATTCACTTGATTTACAAATTTGAAACTTTTTCTTAATGATTTCGTTAAAACTCACAATTAAATGCAAGCTGTGCACCACCAAAAATCCCTCTATAATCAGTCATTTAGTTAGTGATTCTATTTCTACAGAGTTCCCTTTTTCATTTTAAATTCAAATTCTTAAAAGGTATAGTAAATTAAAATGTGATCTGTACTGTTTGTCTCTCAACCAGAAAGAAATGCAGCAAACACATTAACACATTTGCCTCCTAAATTATAATTTCATAAAAAGTAAATAGATAAAAAAATGTATTTAAACCAAGAAGTGATCATGTTACCTGTGAACATTATTGATATAATTTAGGTGCCTATTATTCCATGGCATAGCTAAGATGCAGCCTCCAGTAGGACCCCTGCAAAGCGATAGTTAAGTGCATGGGCTGGAGTTAGAGGCACCTGGGTTTGAGTCCAGATTTTGCCACGGTTTATGGGGATGTTGGATGCACGTCTAACCCTCAGCAATGGCTGTCATCTTTTATAGAAGTGGCATTCCTAGAATCAGATTAGCACCAAGGTTTGTGTAATGTATATAAGTATGTTTATTCCGACAATGGCGTTGTATTAGAGTTCTCCAGACAAACAGAACCAGTAGGGTGTACATGTGTGTGTGCATGAGTATGTATCTATATCTCCTATATACCAGCTAGAGTCTCAGAAAAGCCAATGGTGTAATCCAGTCCTAAGTCCCAAGTCCAAAGGCCAGAAACCCAGGGGAGCCAGTGTTACACACCCCAGTCTGAAGGCAGTAGTGGACAACATGAGATGTCCCAGCTCAACAGTGAGGCAGGAAAAAGGGATGAATTCCTCCTCCCCTTACTTTTTGTGCTGTTCAAGTCCTCAGTGGATCAAATGATGCCCAACCATTTTGGTGATGGCAGTTTTACAGAGTGCTGATTCAGGTGCTGACCACATCCAGAAGCACCCTCACAGGCACACTCAGACATGCTGCTTGATCTGGGCACACCGCGGCCTGTCAAGCTGACAGGTAAAGGCAACCATCACAGCATCAAAGATAACTTTGTGAAAGAGTGTTTCTGTAGTTACAGTATGTAGATCTCAAAGACAAATCTATACTCTGGCCTTCCCATCTTTATTTGGGAGTACTGAAGCTATCTCTTCCACTTTGAATACTGTCTGTTGATTTAAACTGTTAAACCACTTTTACAGATTTATTAAATGTTTTTTGGAAGCTACTGTGAGCCAGGGCCCCAGAGCAAGTCACTGAGTATGTCGACATGAATGAAACCCCTGACCTCCAAGAGTGTTTTCTCTTCTTGGAAAGAAATGTATGTGTAGAAGAAATTACAACTCTACCTCATAAATATTATGGTGAAGGTACTAGTTAATTGATTACCAAGTTTATTAGAAAAAAAAACCTTTTTATATTTTGAGGAGAAGGAAACAGAACCTACCATTCAATGTAATAAAATGCCCTGTATCCTTGGAAGCTAGTGATGACATCTACTCAGCTAAATGAAGGCGAGTGGATGAGTTTAGCCAGATGCTTTTATGAAGAGGAGAGATTACAGAAGAGCTAGAGACCAGGGGCTAGAGGGCTGGGTAGTGGTCTAAGCTGTTACTGGGCGCCTGTTTGAGTTATACCAATCTCTTAATCTCTATGCTTGAGGCTCCTTACCAGTGAAGCACTAAGTTCTAAGTCATACTCTATAATTTTATCATATGACTATTGTTGCCAGATAAAATGCAGAATGTCTAGTTAAAATTTAATTTCAAATAAACAACAGATAATGTTTTTTTGGTATAAGTATGACCCAAATGTTTTATTGGACATACGTATACTCAAAATTATTCATTTTTATCTGAAACTAAAATTTAACTGGGCATCCTATATTTTTATTTGCTAACTCTGGTGACCGTACAAATGACTGCATGAATTAGAATGACTAAATTCTAGCCCTTCCAGTATAGGTAATGAGAACTAAAAATCCACAGTGTTTCTTTCCCTGTAAAAGTAATATGTGGAGCACAAGAAAAATAATGAGAAAGAAAACTCTGAAAACCAGGTACTGAGATAAGATACGGAATATGAAGTCATCACACAGTGAGCTCACAGATCTGTCATTTCCGTGTTTGAGTCTTTTTGTATCATCTAGTCTGTTGGAACATCAAGGGGGAGAGGAATAATGCAGTGTTGTATTATCTGGTGATGCCAATGATTGAAATTTTTTGAGAAATATATTTTTAAAATCTTTTTGTTTTCCTGGGTTCATATGTAACAAACATTTATCAAGCAGTTAATATATATCAAGTACCATATGAGGTACATTGACACACGTCTCATAAAGTGAAAAATAGTGTTAGTCAGTCCTAGAATTAAGAGAACATGACTGAATCTAAAAAGCTATGATGTTAAAAGAGACGAAATGCAGAGTTTGCTGGTCTAGCTGCAACCACCACCAAGATAAGCTTCCAGTTCGCCATAATTCGAACCTGAGATTATGAGAACGAATGCTGCAGCTAGAAGAGTTAAGTACACAATTATTTGCCATTTCCAAAAAAAAAAAAAAAAAAACTAACTCATAGGCTGGGTTTTAAAAACCATTTTTGGAGTTCTCCAGCGCTGTTAACGGACCACTATCTCGACGTTGAGTGGTACAGCAGGGTCACTGTTGTATTGCCAGTGATTTTTTCCCCCTGGGGAGTATGCTCCTTCCACTTTAAAGTCCCAGAGTTGTGTTAGCATCCAACATGCTCGAACAAAGGATTTTCCTGCTTTTCTTTACACAGATGTAGTATAAAATATGGCCTGGTTTATGCTTTCAATCATCTAAATTTGTCCAGGCATGATAGAGGATGCCATACAATTTTCTTTTGGTAGTTAGAGCTTTACTGACATAATTGTGGCCCAATCACATTTCTCAGATAACTAGTACAATATGGACATATTTAATGCAAAGTTTCCTGGAGGATTTCAGGCAAATAATGACGATGTTTTAAGTCATCTCAAGGAAGAGACTCAAAGTGAATGTGCTTTAAAATCATCTGAGCAGGGTTCCTCTAGGCAAATGTGTTTATTCCTTCTACTTTTGGCGCCTCTCCCTGAAGGACCCCCGCTTCCCTCATATCCCAGACCTGGCCTCGTTTTCTCTTCCTCCATCCCACCACCCAAGTTTAATATACCATACTATTGTCTTAAAGTCATATCAAGTGACTTATAGGTTAATACAATAAGTTTATTCTAGTATGCTAATAAAACTTAATGGCTAGGTGAGTTATTATTCCAGACGACACATTTACATTTTAATGGTGATTTTTATGGCTTAACACCAAGTTGAGGCCAAGGTGGGAATGTAAGCAGAGATTGGAGTGGGTCAAGATTAAGAAAAAGTTTTTTTTTTTTTCACACAATCTCTCAGCCTTCATCAAATCACACCACTTGTCCTCTCTTTCTCTGGCCTAAGTTTGCAGCTGACTTAAAATATAAAGATTATGAATGTTTCACTGAGACGAGGAACCCATGTGGCTTTTAAAAGTCTTTACAGTAGAAAATAAAGTCACGATGAAACTGCCTGTATGTGTATGTGTGAGTGAATGAAAACTCATGCATAGTGAAATGATAATAAAATTCATGGTATAGATAACCCCTCTCATTTGGATCACAGACTTAATTGAAACAAAAATATAGAAATATCAAGATTGAAGAAGATGCAATAATTGGTGTTAAAGTAGCCACTTGACAGCATATCCAGAGGAAATACTGTTCATGGCAGGTGATTTTGTCTTCTTTTTACTTTGTATTTATACCTGACTCCTAGAGCCAGTAGGAAGATTCCAGAAGGATGAACACTGAGATACTACTGAAAAATTAGGAGTGAAAAGAGAAAGCAGTGCCTGAAACAAAGTAGAGAAGGGGAGAGAGCACTTTGGAGAGAGGATGGAAAACCCAGAAGAATCCTTCTGGAATTTCCACAAGAAGAATCTCTGAGGTAGAGTAGCTTCTGATAGCAGTTGAAGTTGTAAGTCAAGTCTGGTTTCTATTTTCCTTATACATGGAGGTCAGTCTTTCAAGCTATGTTGCCTTTATTAGTATTTGTTCCCTGGCAACATAGCTGATCTTTTTTTTTTAATTATTATTTTTTAAGGTGGTTGCAGTGGATCAGAACAAATTTGTTAATATAACTAACATTCTCACACATTCGTCTTCAGTTTAGAGCTCTCCCCTGAAGGTTATAGTCGGATGCTTTTGGGGTGTCCTTTGTACATAAGACATGAAGAGCTATCCCATGTGCCTGAAATTGACCCCATTGTATATTTGTTTCATTTCTCATTTGCCTTGAGAGTCATCTTTTACTGCCCTCTGCCAATCCTCATTTTTAAATCCAGTCATTCAAACCATGCTAATTTAAGAACAATCCTCAGTCCTTACCATCAAGTTCATCTCAGTTACGACCAACCTAGTTCAGTAAATTTGCTCCTTAAATCTCCCGTACTGGATTATTTCAGTAATTTCCAGTTTACCTGTCTATATCCATCCTTTTCCCTTACATACCAATTGGGTATGTGCAGCCAGAATGACCTTTCTAACAGACAATTCTACTAATGCTATAGTAAAAATTCTCAAAGGGGCGTGGATAGCTCTCTATGGCCTGACCATCTCAACCCCTCAGCAACATCTCAGCCCACATCTCATCGAATATTTTATAACCCAGATTGAGTTAGGCACCCCACTTATATATCTGTTACAGTAATGTCACATTGTTGTTAAACAATTTGTTGAGCTTTCTATAGCATTCAACTCACCCCCATTCCTGCAAACAAGCAAAAAAACACACAAGCAAAATCTCTGCTCTCCCAGTGGGCTATGGAACCAGACTGCATTCGATTCTAGCTCTGGCATTTAGGAATGAGCATGCTCCACTAAGTTGCTAGTGCCTCTGTGCCTCAGTTTCCTCTTTTTGTAAAATAGGGATAAAATCTTCTAATTCACAGGACTGTTGTGAGGCATAAATGTCAGTCATTTAGGACAGTCGGTATCTGGCATAGACTAGGCAGCCCACTGGCATCTATTATTATAGAGAACGTGCTCAAAATCTTATAAAACTGAATGTGTATAAAGAGAAGACATTGCAGGGGAAGTTTGGACGAGGGTCCGATCCTAGTGATGAGAGTTGACTCGAGTCCACTTTTCATTTGAAAGTGGAATTAGACCTTTTGTGACAGTGGGTGTTATTTAAGTAGTGAGGGACATTGCTGTGCAGAAGGCCCCCAGCCCCACACGCCAGAACTATACCCTGTTTGAATTAGTATCCCAGTGTCTTTGAAGGCCAGCCTATTCTGTGTAGAGTCTGGTTTTCCTTCCAGAACTGGCAGAGGACTCCTTGTATTTGTCTAAATCGGACTTGTTAAATAACAACCTGATTCCTGTGTGGAAGGAAAATGGATACTTTCATCAGGAGGATGCTTCCACTTGGTGGCCCAGTAGTGGCATGAAGCGGATGGATGCTTGGAGTCCAAGAATGGTCATTCTTTTTGGAGATATATTTCCAGCTCTTCTCACAACCCCAGTTTAGTCTCAGTTGACTCACAGAATGACCTTCTGAGTCTTCTCACTGCCTTTTACCATTAACATGGATCACCTATACATTAACAGACTTGGAAGGTGCTTTGCCCAGCGGTAGAAGAAGCCTTCCCTGATCCCTTATATGGTCTCTGCAACTCTTCTCTGCTCTCATGTGAAGGGAGACACTGCGTGAGCTTCTCCAGCCCAGCGGTCCGGGGAGCAGACTATGGCTTTGTAGCGAATACTCAATGTCCACTGAATAGTCGATGTCCTCAGAATTATGTAGTGGTGTCTTTCCTATACTCTTCTTCCTCTGTTACCCACCATCTCTCAGTTGGTGTGAAAGTATTAGCATCCAGAAGGATTCTGAGACCGGGTTAATCACAACGAGAAAGGAAAAAAATTTTAAACAATTCTACTCTACCTACTTTGGTGCCAGTATTCCCCAGCTCCTTCATGGGCAAGTGACTGTGATGAGACTGGATTTTAGTTGGTGGCCCTTCTACCTTTTCCCCCACCTCTTCTAAACAGTTTACCATGCTAGAAAAAGGAGTAAACAATGCGGTATAGATATCAGATTTTTCTGGCCCTTGAGAATTTAATCGACCAAAAATAATTGGTGGTAATTGACTAATACAATTGGTTTCCCTGTGGCTCCAGCAAAGACTTTGTGGTAAAGATTTAAAGACAGAGGGTAAAACTGGGTGCAAATTTGAAATTACTGTAACTCTTTTAGTCCACTAAGGTACCATTTAGTAAATTAGTGTTTTGTTGATGAATTTTATAGTTCCAGAGGTTGTTCACAGAATAAAAGAAATTGGCTTAACACATTGAAAAAAAATGCTGATATATTCACTCTGTGGGTAACTATAACTCCTAAATTACAGTGAGCTTAAGTATTTTAAATTAGAAACAGAATAATGTTTTCCTATGAATACTTAACACAGTTGGAGTTATAACATTTCAGTTAGATATAAATAGAAATTACAACTCATAGTTAATTAAACAATTCAAAGATCCCTTCCTGTTTTACAATCTGTTTTCGGTATCAGGGTTTAATCTGAGTGAATTAAGTGCAAAGACCCATAATACAATGATTTGCATAAGGCTGCCAACAAAAATAAACCTGGCTGTGATTAAGGCTATGACAATGGTGTTAGTTTAGCTATACAGGCTCATGGAAGCATGCAGAACAAGAGCAATTAGATTCACAAACTGATTTATTACAGAGGCTGCAGGTGTTGAGTTTTATGGGAACTGGGGATTATCAGACTTGCCTCTACATATTTCAGTTTAGTTATTTGGCCTCTTCTTAAAGACCATTCATTGGAATACTTAAAAAAAATTATACACAGTGTCTTAATTCATGAGGTTTTTTTTTTTAAGTTAATTTGACTTAAACTTGTAAAAATGTTGATTTGCATTTTAGTAATGTTAGATTAAAACCAATGTTTACATATAATACAATTCACTTCTCACCCATCATAAAATGTTAATTTTAGAGTCCATAATTAAATGAGCAAAGTGCTCACAGAGCTTGTGGGGCCATCATTACTAGGGGGTGGGGGAGGTTCCTGGCAAAGCTGTCCCTCTAGAAGCAGGAGTTGGGAGGAAAATGTGAGCTATTGCTCTCTCATTGGGGAGTACCACTCATATTCACTAATTATTGAATCACGTCATCATTTTGATTGATTTTTTTTAAAAAAAAAAATAGGTTTCTGGGGAGTTAATTATGTTAGTCAGGAAAGAAAAAATAACTGCCATAGAATGTTGACTTAAAATTAAATATAAGATGATAGTAGTTCCACTAATTCCTAGAATTAAAGGTTATTGAACTCTCAAAATAAATTTCACATCAAATCAGAGCTATTGTCGCAGTTTGTTTGCTGTTATTTTTATTGTGGAAAATAAATTGTTATAGTCATACTTTGGTGGTAATTTTAAAGCTTTCAAGTATTTTATTGCAGAAAAGAACTATCTCTATAGCAGAAAATTTTGGAGAACCACTAATGTTTCTCTCTCTAATGTGTGGATTTTGCTTTTCTCAATTTCCTTTTAAAAAAGAGTATAAATTTGCAAGGTCATCAGCCTCGAGTTGGTGGTTTTCCTAAGTATGTTCTGTATTGTGGTATCTTTCAGAAGTACAGAAAATATTCATAAACTACTTAGGAATTTGCAATTGCTATGTTTGTAAATACTGTTTTACTTTGGCCTTAAGAAATGGAATGAACCTTACACAAGTTTCAAAACTTATGGTTCAAGTTTTTGTCTCTTAACTTGTTTAATGGAGACTTTATTGAATTTGGCTTAAAAATATTCACATATGTGTTTCTCATGCTTAATTCTGTTATTTACAGGGTATCTTCCTTCTACATATTTTAGATTATAAATGCTTGACTTAAAGCAGCTGCACAGTCACTTCATTTCTAACCCTTGGCGTGTAAGGCTAGCTCTGGGCCTTGTCTTCATTTACCTTTCACCAGATTTCAAATGTGCAGCATTTTTCTTGCACTTCTTGAAACCCAGCAAATTATTCACAAATGTTATATGGTGACTGAAGCTAATGGTCTACTTTTCTTAAAATTCTTTTGTCCCTGTGCTTTTCTTAAAAGAATACTGATTTTGGCCAGAGTATACATTGCTGAGGCCAGAAAAATAATTTGAAAGTAAAAAAAAAAATTTTTTTAACATTCTATTATTGATTATGTCTTCATTTAAATAATATAGAATTGTTGTTGCATTGCTAGAATAGCTTAAAATAACACATTGATTAAATGGAGGAAAAGTTGTATAATCTAAAGAAATAAGCCAGTTGGAAATTTTATATGAATTAACATTACAGTGTAAAGCATTTCTATTTGCAAGGCATCAACAGTATTTATATTTTTATTGTCATCTCACAATTTTATTGTTTTTGAGGTTTGTTTGGAATTTATGAAATGTAATACCATCTAATTTCAGATGTACAAAGCCATGCTTTGAAATTATGTGCAAAGCTATTCTGCCTCAATACTTGTGAGTATAATTTATAATGAAACCAAAAAAGTTAACCTGAATTTTATTTTGAAAATTTTCATAATTTATCTAATCCAATCCTATGCAAATAAATAAGCCTCTTGAAATTCACTACAGAAAACTTGATTTAGAAAGACATAATGTATAATAATATGTAATGAAGCTGAAAATATTTAAAATGTTCAAAAGAACGAAAATTCTTTTTAATTCTAAAGTGACTTTTACATGTGGTATTGGATAAGAAGAATTTCAGAAAACTCATATGACACAGTTTTCTATTAGCAGTTAATTCCCCTTGGTCTTTTCAAGTAGCAAAAAAGGTGCAAATTCCTTACGGTCAGTTTTACTGTTTGTATATCAACAGCTGTTATGTTACTACTTACTTGATCACCGACACTGATGTAGTTCCAGGCCTTTGAGCTGTTTAAAGAGTGTACTTAAGCCATGGAGGTGGAGTGGTGAGGCCGGTAAGAGGTAGACAAGATGGTGGGTAGCAGAGAGGTGTATTCTTTTCTGAAGAACAGATGTGTATGTGTTGGTTTATTGTCCAGTCTATCATTTTGCATCTGCCAAAGACAGGTAATTCCTGCCTCCTACTGCCACCTCCTCTCCACATTTTTATTCTGTTGAAAGGTTGTTGTATTCATATCAGTCTAGTAAAAACGATTCTCAGAAATAACTAAGCATGAAAGTGGCCAGCACTTTTCCTCGGTACTTATTTAATACGTCTGTGTTTGGATGATCCACTCCCTAGGGTGTGTGTGCTGCCATCGCCCCTCTTGTGCCTGTTGCAGTTACTGCCACAAACATTACAGCCATCCCCCTAGTCCTAAATCCAGACTCCATCTTGGAATGAGTTTTAAACATGTCTCTTTAGTCATCCTCTGCCTTGGGTTGGAGGTAGCACTTGACCTGAAACTGTATGCCATTCTTCTCAGGAACCAGAGCTCCTGCAAGGCTGGTGGCTGCTGTCTTGAGTAAGACAGGTCGAGCTCGCTCCCCACACAATGCTCGTTGGTGTAAACTTGATGCTGAGTACAGATCAGCCAGCTGTGCTTGCTCAGTAGAAATGCAAATTTTAGTGAAAATAACTGTATAAATTGGTTGGCTATATTCAATAAGCTAAGCAGTCCTAGAAAACCACACATGTCTCACACTTTCATCCACTGCTAGTAACCGCCACATAACTGAATTTGGAATGGCAGTTTTTATTCTGACTTAGGGGCAGAAGTTGTCAATAGTTTTGTATTTGCTACACCTGCTATAACAAAGTACCACAGACTGGGTGACTTAAACAACAGAAATTTATTTCCCCACAATTCTGGAGACTAGGTGACTGAGATCAAGGTCCCAGCAGGGTTGGCTCCTTCTGAGTCCTGTCTCCTTGTTTTGGGGATGTCCATCCTCATGTGGTCTTCTCTCTGTGCCACCCTTGGTCTTGTAAGGACACAAATCATATTGGATTAGGGCCCACTCAAATGACCTCATTTAACTTTAATGACCTCTTTTAAAATGCTGTCTACAAATACAGCCACACACTGAGGTATGGGGGTTTAAGACTCCAGTGTACGAACTTTGGGAGTGATACAGTCCAGCCTGTGACAGCCTATTTTAGTCTCTGATTAAACACCCTCTTCTCTTTGGGCCTTACCCCGTTGGAATGGGGAGTTTGCTTCCTCCTAGTCCTGCAAACCACTACAGAGTTCACCTTCTTCAAACAGCACTTTCTTTTTTCTCTTCTTTCTTTGAAAAATAAAAAGAGAATGCAGTGACATGCTGGAAGTAGTAAGCTGGGAAGCAGAGGTCCTGGGTTCTAGACTTCCGCTGCCACTAGTTAGCTATATGGTCTTGCAGATGCCACTTGGCCACATGTGCTTTATTTTCTCTATAAAAAGAAGAGGTGGGGCCAGACGACTGTTTAGTTTTCTCTTAGAGCTAATCTCTCAAGTTTCTACCTAGTGGCATCTTACTATGCAGTCGTTCATTTATTCATTCACCAGTCATTTGAGTGTCAGCAGTGTGACTCACTTTATGTGACCTTCCTCTCAAGAAAGCTCAGTGGTATCCAGCTGGAGTAACTGGGGTCCTCATAGCTTTTGACTCCTCATTCCCTTCTTCCTGTGCTCTCTTTTCTAGACAATAGTTCTTAATAGCACGCACATGATGGCCTCAGTGAAAAATCAAAATTTTAACAGCTTACCACCTTCTCTGCTGAACAGCTTTTCCAGTTGTCAGGTTGTGGATTCTTTTTCACTTGATTTTTGTTTCCATGAGCCTTTTCCTAAAGATGTTAAATCATTTCATTGTGATTTTGAAAACAAAAACATAGTTGAAAACATAATCACACCAGTTTCTCAAAGAAGGCTTCTTTTGTAAACTCCCTAAATCATACCCTTCTCTCATATTTATGATACACATATATTTGTATATCATATGTATAAATATCAGCCCTTCAAATTATTTTGTCTAAGTACTGCTATTTTTTATAAATGTTGGTACTGACATAGCCAGTGTTTTCAACATTTATAGTATATCTTTAAAGTATCCATTTATCAACAACTAATTTTCTAATTATTTCATTAAGAACATAAGTTATAAAAGTTTTTATGGTTCTGTTTACTGTGTAGAATAATATGAACACAAAGAAGCAGTAGGGTTTAATTCTGAAATAACTATTCCAGCATTAGCTACTCCATGGTTACTTAATTAACCAAATCAAGAAATCTTGTCAGTCAGTTTTAATGGTGGAGAATCATCTCCCCTCAGGAAGTCTTGTGGTCAGTGGGCAAAAATGGCAACCAGCTTCTCAAAAGTGGAAGGCATTATTATGTACTAAAGGTCACCCACAACCTTTATAATAGAGGACCAGCTGTGTAAACTGCAAGATGTTGTCAAAAGGAAGTGCCAAGCAAAACTTTGGTGCTGTTTGCTGACTATGCTGAAGGGCAGAGAAGCTAAATTCTTGCCCATAGTTTAAAAAATTGTTAGGAAAAGCATTGTCTCTGGGGGAGGGGGGTGCCTACACCCCTGGGCCTAGATTCCAGTCCCAGAGATCACACTTGGTCTAGGAACTCGGTCCCCAAAACCTTCCTAAGGCAGGCGGGGCTCAGTGAGCAGCTGAGCCGGCTGTGCTCCTGTGGCCTAGTTAAGCTGCCAGTGCTTAAAACCTGGAAGTAATTCTTTAGATGGTTTGGGATCAGCATCAACTATGGTGTGGTTGCAGCATTGTCAACTGAAGTTGATTAAAATACATGTCGTTCTCTATGACATTATAATTAAAATAACCCAATTTCCAAATGGTGTGCAAGTTTTGCAGGCCTAGAGCTAGAGTTCTTTCGCGGTTTAAAACCATGTCCATGTTCTGCACCACGTGATCTGAAGCTGGCACTGTTAGCTGTAATGCACAGAAGTCAAATGGTGCTTGTCATGCCCCTGCTGTCTACCTGAAACAGCTTAAAAACTCACGTGGGCCAAACCCAGAGAATTCACAGGATATTGAAAGAAGTAAGACAGGATTATGTGGAAAGGTTAGTGAGCATGGGAACAGCAGCCAACAGTGATGATCTACTACGTATGTATATACGTGTGCGTCTATATATTTGTTTTTATCTTGATACTCTATGTTGTTTTAAAATAAAGCATTTGTAATAGTTGTGATGTGGCTCAGTAATCACAAATAGTACAATAGGATAAAAATATAAAGAAAATAAGGACGGAGGTAAAATGAAGCCAGGGATAAAAGTACTTTACAAAGATCAACATTGTGTAAGGTTCTAAAAGAGAGTGGCTGGAAAAGGTAGAAAGTCAGAAACAAGTGACAATCAGTAGATGTGGGGTTCACCGTTTTCGTCCTGACCACCCTAAAGTTCCATTGCAGGCTTAACAGCATCTGTCAGTCAAGAACATACCCATTGCTCAAGAGAAATAGCTTTTCCTGATGTGAGCTCTACAAGAATTGTCTCCAGAGCTTCTCCATGAAAGGGAAATGTCCTGAGACAGCATCCTTACAGTAGAATAACATCAGATTTCACCTTATTTCTTAAAAAGCCCTTGATGTAAGATAGGAGATAACTCTAAAGCATATAGTTCAGCAAATTTCTAATTAGGGGCTAACGGTACGCAGTACAGTTGAGGAGGTGTATAGATCGTTTTCATTCAGGAGTAAAATTTAGGCTATCCCAAGAAATCAGTGTGTTGTTATTCTTCAGTTAAGTCTCATGAATGTTATTTTGTGAATCTGGAGTTTTATCATTTTGTTATTGCTTAAATTGAGGCATAATGTATATATAGTAAAGTGTGTAAAGACCAAACCTCAAGTGTATAGTTTGGTGAATATTTACATCTGTATTCATTTGTATAAAATTATCACCCAGATCAAGATTTAGAACAGATCCTGCAGCCCCAAAGTCCCTTGTCCTCCTTCCCATTCAATACACATCACTGTTCTGACTTCTATTGCAATTGATTAGTATGCCTCTCAGCAAGCTTCATGTAAATTGTATTGTATCTCTTTTGACTCTTGCTCACTATAATGTCTGTGAGATTCATCCTTTTTGTATAACAGTTTATTTTTTCATTGCTATGCAGTATCCTATTATACTATTATATCATAATTTCTTTATCCTTTATACCATTAATATACATTTGGGTTGTTTCCCTTTTTTGTTACTATGAATAAAACTGCTATGAAAATTCTTGTGCATGTCTTTTACTAGACATGTGCATGCATTTCTTCCAAGACTGAGATTGCTGGTCATAGGGTAGAAGCATGTTTAGATTTAGATGATACTGCTAAAGTGTCTTCCAAAACCAGCGTACACTTCCACCAGCAGTGTCTGAGTTTTCCAATGTTCTACATCTTCACCAACCCTTTATTAATTTTTTTAAATTTAATTTTAGCTGTTCTGGTAGCTGTATGGTATTCTCTTTGTGATTTTAATTTGTATTTCCTTGATGGAGTGAATACTTTTCCTCATGCCTGTTGGTCATTTCGTTAGCATCTTTTGCCCACTTTTTAAAAAATGGGATCTTTTTTTTTCTTAACCACTTGTAGAAAATCCTTAGATATTCTAAACCTGAGTCCTTTGTTAGGTGTGTGTATTGCAAGTACCTTCTCCTGATCTGTCTTGTCTCTTCTCTTCATTACCTTAATGTTTTCAGATGAACAGAAAAAGGTTCTGAGCTTTTGGTAGGATTTGGGCAGAAAAGAGCATTGCAAATGATATTCTCTGGCAAGAAGCCACTGTACAGCATATGTTATGGAAAAATGCTTAAATTATAAATACAGGTAGAAAAAAAGTTAGTGAAGAATAAGGTAGTAATTAGTAGGATAGATAAGTACAGGAAAAGTTACAAATTTTTGTAGACTGGTTTGGGCTCAAAGACATAGAAAATGTTCACATTGGAGGATTTTTGACGATCAAGATCTGCTTGAATTCCTCATTTAACAAATGAAAATGAGGCCCAAGAATGTTAAATGGCCCACAGTAATTAAATTAGTGTTGATGTAGAAAATGAAATTAGAGCTGCTGCTTAAGAATATGTAAACTACACCTGGGAAGATTTTTCTGGATTAGTACTCACTTCAAATAATTTGTCACCTTATCCCAATAGTGCACTTGAATTTCTAGGACTGTTCCTTGGTACTAAATTTTTCAGGAGGAAGAGAATTGAGAAAATGTGGTTACCGTTAACAAAATACCTACTAGGTGTGTGACCTTGAGTAAATCGGTTCACTTCTATGAAATTTTTGCTAGGATTCTAAGGGACAGTAATGAGTCATACCTCATCCCCCACTTCTGAATTTAGAACTTTCTGAGAAGTGACATGGGATCACACACGTGGACATATAAAAGAACACCTTTGTCACCAAGACTGAATTAGAAAATGTAAGGTGCAGACACAGCCGGAGTCTCTAATATCCATGCTCTTTTCCCACTTTCTGCAGCATGAGCTTGAGACACCCCTTTGAGGGAGATTCTGGGTCACAGGGCAGATGTGTTTACCCCAAACCCCACGCTTGCATTCTCTGGGGACAGAAAGAGAGAGCGAGCCACACCTCCAGATCTGCCTCTGAGGATCAGGCCTGAACTCTGGGCTTTGGGTGACACAGGAGGTTGGGAACCATGCACATGGGTCTCTCTGGAGCTTGAAGCTGCAGAGGGAGAATGTGCCCCCCACCAGGAGACAGGACCCAGCAGAGAGAAAGGGCCCCACCCCACCGGTCCTGCCCAAAGGCTGTGTCCTTGCAGTGTGGAGCAGAAGCTTCCTGATCTGATGACGGTTGTAGGAACGTAAGGAAAGAGAATGGTTCATCCTAGGCCTCAGTTTCTCCCTTCTGCATGGGGTCTGTTACACCCCTTTTGAGGGGACTGTTGAGGGGACCCGAGACACCAGCCACATGCAAATCCCTGGCATCAGTGGTATTACATCACAGGAGAGAGAAGCACTGTATTTGCATAGCCATTTTCCACATCAGGATTCTGATTCTGCCTCCCCCATGCTAAGGGGCATTTCTGCAATCAGGCCTGGTGCCTCAGTGCCGCTCTGCTCGTCCCTGCAGCACAGATGGTCTTAACCGTGGCCGGAAGTCAGTGCTTGCTGATGAGTGGGCCCTACTCCTCAAACCACAAGGCCTGATCCTACCGCGACACCACCCCCTCCCCCCAAAAAATGTTTGCACTTATTAAACTTTACTTCTGAGATTCTGATCTTTGGAGGAAGGGCAGGCAGGAATTTCACAGGTCTCTCAGAAGTTTGGCAAGATATATGTACATTTCTTTCAATAAAAAGCACATCAAACCAAATTTTCTACATTGTTCCAGGAGACTCCTAACAGCCTAAACTCATCCCCAGAGCCCTCAGGAATGCCTCAGGCCTCAGTGAGAAACCTCTGTAATTGGATTAAGAGAGTAACTGCAGGTTTTAATTTAAAACCCAATGCATTTGAAAAATACAATATAAAGAAAAACAAAAACTATAATCCATTTATCCAGAGCTAATTAAGAACTTGGTATGGCAGCTTCCAAAAACCAGTGAATCTTTTTTTTCATGAGCTCACTCTTCTGTCCATTTGTACTTATGTTCTTATAAAGTAGTCTCTCTTCTTGATTGAGGTTGTGTTCTTCTTACATGACATAGAGGAATGACAAATCTGCGTGAATATGAGACTTGAAATTCTTCTCAGCCTATGATTTTTCTCCACTGCCCAGCTCTTTCTATCAGTTTTATGTAACCCACAACTGTTGGAATGAACACGTTTGTATTTCTATGGATTTTGTTTTTGCTAATCTGAAAGGCAGTGTTTCAAAATATGAAACCAAAATCCTTATTAGTTAACATGTATTAAAAAATCACAAGATTTTCCTCAATGTGAAATGTTCTATTATTTAAAATATTTACAGCTGTTTTTTGTTGGAGGAAACCATCTTAACACTTAATGTGATGTTTGTTGCTAAATTTGAATTTGAAAGCATTTTTCCATCTATTTTTATTCACAACAACAACATACACAAAATATAATCTGTAGCAATGAGCGGTTTAGAGCGAAACATGCATCAGTCCGTTAGATTCTCCCCAAATTTTTGTAAGTCCCACTTATGAGTACTATGGGCTCTGGCTAATGCTGCTGCGGGGGGCTCGGAGCTTGTGTATTGCTTACATGTGGCCTGTAAAGGCTTTCACAGGTGTGGCTCCCGGCCCAGCACCTGTTCTATAGAGACACACCAGTCTGCAGTTGAGGCCTGTGCTCTCTCTAGGACGGGGGCGTTTGGTACAGTGGCACTCCTCAGGGCTGGCCCAGGACTGCCAGGTCATTCTGCCTAACAACTCATGTGGTCTTCACCATCGCCCTTTGAGGTACATGATAAAAGAAATAGGTAACATTTGCCTGGCACTTTACAGTTAGCATGTGCTTTCCCTTTCGTTGACTAACTTCATGCTGGTTTTCCTGTCCTTTGTTCCTCTATGGTGCTCACTTAAGCAAAACTGATTCTTGTAATTTTCTGGACACAGCATACAGTTTCTCTTTTTTTGCAGGACACGGCTATCCTGAAACAAGGAGGTCCTTTCATGTCTTTCTTTCTTAAAACTCTCTTGAGACAAGTGCCAGTCTTTTCTTTTTCCCCAGTGGGGACAGGGGGCTATAAGTGATCAGGTAATGCGGAGTAGAGGTGACCTGCCACACTGCCTTCTGGGACCCGTGGGATTGACCAGCTGACTGGTCGTGTGGCCCAAGTGTGATCCAGCAGCTGCTCCTGCATGTCCACAGCAAACCCAGTGGAAGTCCCAGAAATCTGGAATTCTGTGGCTGAGAGACCCTTCTCTTTTTTGCTAAATCCCATAGAAGAAGAAAACAGTTCACCCTCTCATTTGGCTGTCTTTTCCCCACCCCCAATCCAGTACCTCATCCTGCCTTAGCCACACTCACTTCCTCTGCCTGAAGGAGAAAGAAGCAGTCTTTCTCTTATACTTGGGGTCAGTGTAAGGACATAATAAAGAAAAAGCTCTGATTAACTTTGAATTTGGGGCCATTTTTGTGCTTTACATCACTGCTTTTGAGTTTTGCCTTCTCCCTGTGTGTTTGCATCCAGGAACACATGCACGCACGCACACACACACACACACACACACACACACACACACACCACGGGCACTATTGGGAATATGGTCACATTCTTCCCACATCCTGCCGGTTTTTGCCACTTTCCCCAGAGGCTACATAAAAAGTCTTTTTGTATATCCTAAATATTTGCTGAAGACTAAAGGGGAAAGAATGTGAGTGAATTTCGCATATTTTAAATGAACATTTTCTTAAGTTTTAAGTATTTTTCTATTTCTTGATAGTTCACAGAATCTATTTCTTTTTTAATTTTCTTCTCCAGCGTCATCAATGTGATTTTGATTAGTTCCAATAAACCCTTCCCCCCAAACACCCTCCTGCACCCACACACACACTTAAGTGGGGACTTTGACATTTTAAGCAGGATGAGACCAGGGCAGAGCTTGAGTCAAAAGGTGACATTTGATCAAAGTCTGGAAGAAAGTGAGAGAGTGAGCTTTGGAGCTGTCTGCGGTGAGAACATTGCAGGCAGAGGGAACAGTTGGGGCAAAGGTCCTGGGATAGGCGGGTTCATGGCATGATTCCGCCGTGGCGAGGAGTGGAATAGCCGAGAAGCGTAGCAGGGGCTAAATGGTGTCGGTGTTGTGGGCCATTATAAAGGATTTGACTTTTACCCTAAGTGAAATGGAGCCACTGATGGGTTTTGAGGAGAGGAATGTCATGATACGGCTTGTGTCTTCAAGTACCAGGTGACCAGTGAGGAGGTGTAATTGTGGTGAGAGCATAAATTTTTATTTATATATGCATCCCTATAACCACCATTAAGAATGGACAAATATTTCAGCACTTCCACTGTATTCTCTCTTCCAGTTGACACAAGTGAGAACCACTACTCTGATCAATAGATTTGTTTTGCCTCTTTTCGATTCCATATAAATGAGAATCAAACACTATATACTCTGTTGTGTCTAGTTTTTTTGCTCAGTATTTTGTCTGTGAGATTTGTCCATGTTATTACATGTGTCAGTACATCTTTTTTTATGGCTCTCTAGTATTCCATTATATGAATATGCCACAATTTAATTACTGTATTGTTGATGGACATTTGATTGTTTCCAATATTTGGCTTGAACGAATGAAGTTGCTTGAACACACTTACCCCATTTGGTGAACATATGCATTTATTTTTCTTGAGTATATACCTAGAAATGGAATTATTGGATGGTAAGTGAGGCATACGTCTAATTTTCAAGGGTATTATCAGACCATTTTCCAATGCAGTTGAACTAATTTAAATTTCCACTGGCAATGCATGAATGCTTCAGCTACACCACATCCTCAGCACTCGATGTTATTAGTCCTTTAACTTTAACCATCCTGGTAGATAAGCACGGTATATTATTGTGGTTTAATTTGCATTTTCCTGATTAATAATGATGATGAGCACCTTTTCATGTGCTTATTGGCCATTTGGATTCCTTTTTTATGAAGTACTGTTTCTTTTGCCCATTTTTACATGGGATTGTCAATCTTTTTTGTTACTGAGTTATAGGAGTTCTTTATAAATTCAGGATGAAGTCTTTCGTTAGATGGTTGTTTTGTGATACTTTTTCCTTGTCTATCACTTGCCTTTTCACTTTCTTAATGGTGGTTTTTGACAAATAATATTTGACAAAATAAATTTTAATGGAAACTAATTTATGAATTTTATGGATGCTTTCTGTGCTCTGATAAAATTAGTATGGTCTTTTCATAACTTTCTTCATAAACAACAACAAAAAATTAACCTGATTTCAGATAGGCCTGAAACTAAACCACCCACTAAAATATCTTGTTTCTTCTCTTCCTTTTCCCCTTCCTCCTTCTCTCCTTTCCCTTCCTCCTCCTTGTTCCCCTTTTTTCTCCATCAGAAAATAAATTTCATCCGTGGTTGTCCTGGTCTCAGTTCCCCATGTAGCGATTACTATCGCCATTTCCAGGCCATTTGCGGGCCTGCCCAGCAGGATTACAGGAAAAGCTAGGGACACAGTATAACAGAGGACTCTTGTTCATCAACTTGCTTTAGAGTTGTACATTTAGTTTATCACGGAAAGAGAATTGGTCCAGTTATATACAGACTAAGCATAGATACCACAAGGCAAAAGCAGTAACATTTTTATTCCATACCAGATCCAGCATCTTGCACAATCTTGGCACATAGTAGGTGCTCAGAAAATATTTTTTAAAGGACCAGTGGATTGATTCTGGTTTTGCAGTGTTCTTGCAGTCAGTGTAACGGATGAGAAGTGATCACGATTTTCCAGTACAATGTGGGAGCTGATATGATAAATGCTTTTCTTGTCATTCAGTGACTTTCATCTTAAAATTGATGACAGCCTTGGCTAGCATATGCTTCCTCTTTTTCTTAGCAGAAAGATATTATTAATGTAGCTGCAAATATATATTTTGTACATTTGGTACATTTGCTGCCTCAGATGCTCATAGTTTTAAATTTAAAAGCTTTCAGTGCTCACCTTTATTTTTGTTATTTCTTTTGTTAGTTCTAGTAAATTGTGTGATTTTTATTTTCTAAATCAATGGAGTAAGATCCATGTCTTTTTTTATTTATTCCTGTATAATTTCTTTTTTTATGTTCTTACAGTCAAAATGAGTCCAATGTTCTAACTTTACAACTTGTTGCCTCATACATATTTTAAACTAGTTTTAATAGTAGAGCTCTAAGATTTTTTCTGACTCAAGCTTTGACATTTGCTTTTGAAAGTTCATTCATCAGAAAAAAAAAATCTATTTTTCTTGCCCATTGAGAAAAGCCATTATTGCTCAGAGAAATTTCATCAGACCTTTTATAGTTAATATGCACATAAAGGCAAAATCTTTTAATTTGTATTGGGTAGATATAAATAACTCATATTTGTTTTAGAATATTCTAAACAGTTTATATTTTGCTTGAGGATCTATTTAAAATTGAAGCTTAAACTGTCCCTTCTACTGTTTTTTTTTTTTTTTTTTTTTTTTTTTTTTTTTTTTTTTTTTTTTTTTTTTTTTTTTTTTTTTTTTTTGTGAACCAGATATAATGTTTCAAATCCTTGGTGCCAAATCCATCAACATACATTATTTTGGACCCCACAGAACTGGGAAATGAGCTCAGGTTTGAAAAAGAGAAAAGCATTCATGGGATTTTTACTTTTTGGCTGGAAGTAGCTGCATTTTTTTTTTTCACTTTAGAAGGCAAAAAAATTGCTCAGAGGCTAATCTTAATCTCTCAATTTTACAGACAAATCAATGGGATTTAGGTGAAATGGTTCAAGACAATGCATGTGTACAAGTGACTTAACTGGTGACGAAAATGGAAAACAGCACTTGCTTTCAGCCAAGTTATTGCTTTTGTGTTGTTGTATAAAGGCCTGTTTTCTAGCCTGATAATCTCAAATTATATACAGATAATCCCCATTTACATTTTTCACACATTTTTAAGTGAACATTTTAATAATGAAGTCTTTTCTGTTGATTAAAACTGTCATGATTAAATGGCCTTCGGTTTTCTTAGCCTGTCAATGTACAAGATTGGATAGGAATTACAAACAAAATCAAGGAAATTTTAACAATACATTACGGATAAACTTTACTTAGAGTAAAGCAGCATGGATTTTTTTTTTTTTTTTTGCTTTTTAATTGTTTTGAGGATGAAAGAGATAAGAACAAGACGAGGAAATGAAAAATTTAAGTAATTGCATATATTCCTTGAGATGCCAGGGATTATAAAGAATCAGAGAAGACAGAAAAAAATAGAGTAAAAATAACTGTTCCAGTTCATTGTTTCTGGTCTTTTTGGACTGTTTGTGGAAACGCAGACTATTTCCTAATAAACACTTTACGTAGAAGTAATTTTTGTCCACCCACATAGCTCACTGACAGCAGTTCCTGGAAGGGCAGGGGTGAGGACACAGCCGAGCGGCATTCAGATATGTCAAGCTGTGCTACCTCCTTTTGAATGATAGGGTGTCGTCACTATCACATCTCAGAGGCTGTGTGGAGCTACTGGTGCCCCAGGATTGCAGCTAGATTTCAGATGCTCTGAAATGGTGTCCCCAAAGAGTCAGTCCAAGGAGACTTTCTCGTATGTTCTGAAGGGGTTGGAACTGATGACTTCTGTTCCGTGACAGATATTTATGGAACGTGCACTGTTGTCGGTGCTGGAGAGACAGCAGTCAGCAGCAAATGCTCACCTCCACAGTGTTCATAGTGGGGACGGGAATAACAACAACTACCACGAATAAAGACATTATCTCGCATGTTAAAAAGGGGACATGGAACATGGAAAGAGGAAAACGATTAGAGTGGGGTAGGGAGGTGGATGGAACATGTCGTGTAGAATCCTGGAAGAAGGAGCATGCTGGGAGCGTTGGAAGAACAGCAGAGAGGGCAGGGACTGTGATGGAGGGAGTGACAGGAGTACAGGAAGGAGGGAGTGGGGGTGGTATGGGGAGTGGGGCCCACATCTTGCAGAGCCTCACAGGCCCTTGTAGGGACTCCAGCTGTTCTCAGAAAAATGGGGAGTCATTGTAGGCTTGTAAGCAGAAGATCCTGTCATTTTACATTCTTCTTGATACCCACAAAAGAATGTTATGCAAAAATAACTATTCTCTTGTATCCCCACAGTATCTGGTGCCTGGTAGGTGCTCAGTAAATATTTGTCGAATGGATGAATGAAAATAGCGACACACCCGTGCACAGGTTTTTGATTAGTCCTGTGATAGAGGGCCTCATTGTGGGATTACTGAGTTTTCCCTGCCCAAGATCTGTGACTGATTACGCCATAGGTTCTCCGTGGAAGGCCTCACAGTCTTCCTCTCACCCCACCGTGAGTACAGGAAGGGTTTGGCAGCGGTTTCTGTAAGTCAGAGTACAATTTGAGAAGTATCTTCAGAGGCCTTGCTGCCTTTCTTCACCTGGCTTTTGTCCGCAGCGCGTAGGCTGTGTTTCTCTTGCGAGCTCCTTCCTTGGCTGAGGGACTGTCCAAAGGCAGAGGTCTTCGAAGGAAGACTATAATCTTATCATTCACCTCCAACATTTCCAGAACAGCCATTGATTTACCAAGGACAGCATTTCTTGAAGTAGCTGTTGTCAAAAGTACGAACGGACTACTTCCTTGCCGTTTGTCACCTCTGTTTAAATACATGGCTCTACTACTGGTCTATCACTGTGTTGTCTTATATAGCATCGGTGATAGATTTGTACCAAATAACATCTGTGGATACCTCTGTTCATAATGTTGGAGCTGATCTTTTTCTACTCTTTCTTCACCTTACCAGCCTTTCACAACTTCTTGACAATAATAATTGTCAAGAATAACAATTCAGTGTCTATTAGTATGTTTGCAATGTGTGCAATCATCACCGCTATGTAATTCTAAAATGTTACAATCACCTGAAAAAGGAACTCCATAACAAGTAGCAGTCACATAGTTTCTCTCTTCTAGACTCTGGCAACTGCTAAGCTACTTTTCAGTATCTACGGATTTGCCTATTCTGAACATTTCATATAAATGCAATTATACAATTTGTGACCTGTTGGGCATGAGTTCTTTCTTTTAGCCTGAGATCTTCAAGGTTCATACATGTTGTAAGATGTATTAGTACTTTATTCCTTTTATGGCCTAATAATACTCCATTATATGGCTGGATCACCTGTTATTTATTCATCCATCCATTGCTGGACATTTGGATTTTTTCTACATTTTTTGGCTAATTTAAATAATACTGCTATGAACATTGTTTTACAAGTTTTCATGTGAACATATGTTTTCATTTGTTTTAGGTATGTATGCACCTAAGAGTAGAAATACTCCCAGGATATGTTCCTATTTTTATTTTTATGTTTAACTATCTGAGGAAAGACCAAATTATTTTTCACGGTGGCTGCACCATTCTGTATTCCCCCCAGCAATATATGAGAGTTCCAGTTTCTCTATATCCTTTTCCTCTTTTTTTTAAAATTATAGCTGTCTGCATACAAATCAAGTGGTATCCCATTGTACTTTTGATTTATATTTCTCTAATAACTAATGATGTTAAGCATTTTCATGTGTCTATTGGCTATTTGCACATTTTCTTAGAGAAGTGTCTACTCAGATTCATGGCCTTTTTTGAATTGGTTTATTTGTCTTTTTATTGTTACAGTAGAATAGTTTCTTATATGGCCTAGATGCAAGTCCCTTATCAGATATATGATTTGCAAATATTTTGTCCTATTCTGTGGGTTGTCTTTTCACTGTTTTGATGATGTACTTTAAGTCAAAAAGCTTTTAATTTGATGAAGTCCAATTTATTTAATCTGTTCTTGCTCATGCTTTTGATATTATATCTAAGAACTCTTTTAGCTAACCCAACATTACAAAGATTTACTCTTATGTTATTTCCTATGAGTTTTATAATTTTAGCTTCTACATTTAGAAGTCTTTGATTCATTTTGAGTTAATTTTCAGTTATGATATGTGATAGGGTTTGAGATTCATTTTTTTGCATGTGGATATTTAGTTGTATCAGCACTATTTGTTGAAAACACTGTTCTTTCGTCATTGAATGGTCTTGACACTCTTGATGAAAATCAGTTGATTCATATGTGTACGGGTTTATGTCTGGGCTCTGTGTTTTATTGCATTAATCTATATATTTATTATTTTGCCAGTACCACATTGTTCTAATCACTGTAGCTTTGTAGAAAATTTTGAAACCAGGAAGTGTGACTCCTCTAACTTTATTCTCTTTCAAGATTGTTTTGGCTACTGTGAGTCCTTTGCCCTTCAATATTATTTTAGGATCACCTGTAATTTCTCTTAAAAAAAAAAAGGCAGTTAAAACTCTGATAGGGAATATACTGAGTCTGAAGATCAAATTGGGGAGTACTGCTATCTTAATAGTAGTAAGTCTCCTAATTGGTCAACATGGAATAGAAGGTTGGGGTAGGAAGAGGGGACCAGAAACTCAGATATTTTTCATTCAGAGTTCTTAGTAAGATCAGCCAAGCCCATTATCAGTTCACTCACCATGAAGTTGCAGATGAGAGTTTCAGATGAATTCCCATCCTGGAAAGACTAAAAAAGCATGATGCAGTCATCCTGTTGAATGGCCATTTTAAACTGAGAAACCAAATTTCAAAATATTCTGTGACTCTTAGGAGCCCTTCTAGTGTGGACTAAAAAAGTTCTTCAAGAATTTGTATTATTAGTTTCAATTTTGTTTTAGTTATATCAACAACAAAGTGGATCATAATTTGAGGTTTCTATTTCAGGAGAGTCTGAGTAATTAAATAAACAAATGAAGGATATAGCCAGCAAGAATTTTTGTTTTAAAAAATCTCCAATCTTGAACTATTTGCCCAGCTATGCAAACCAGATAGGTGGAATTTAATGGCCATGGAAAGGAATTGGAGGAGGCACCAAAGCTTTGTCTTTGCTTGCCAACAGTTACATAGTTGTGCTTATTTTGGGTCCATAGAGTTAGCCTTTGGGACAGATGAGAAAAGGAAGTAGTGATATAATAAAGGAAAGTTCAATATGATTTACTGCCTACCTTCTTTTTGGTTTTATGGTTTTTTGTTTTGTTTGTTTTGTTTTTGCCTATATCTTTATAGCAACTAGTTCACATTTGGAATCAAGCTTAGTTTATTTTTATTGTCATGAAAAAAGCATATGAACATGGTTTGAAAAAAGGAGACAATAGATCAGTGAAAAATCTTTTGATCTTGACCTCTAGTCCCACTCCCCAGACATAGCCCTTCAACTGTCTTTTATTTACTTTTCAGAACATTTTCATGCACATAATTTACCTAGCCTTGTTTGACCCAAACTCCAAGTATTATTATGTACTTTAACTTTTTAAAAATCAAATCTATTCTTGCTAACTTCTTATCAATACATGTATAGCTACTTTATTCTTTTCTAGCCATTGAATAGTATTCTATTGTATGGATGAACTGTAACTTATTCAACCAGTCCCCTATTGCTAAATATGTAGATTTTCTTTTTTTTTTAATTTCAGTGAACTCCATATATCTTTAATGTAGGAGAGAGAAATAAAAAATATTGTCTGTCTTTTAATTGGCTACAAAAATTATCCTGGGCCTTCTAGAGTGAAATATTTTATGTCCATTATCATTTTTATAATTTTATGTATATCATTATTTAATAGGTGGTTCTTAAGGTTGATTGTGGGTAGAACTGAAAACAGTTTGTAGACCTAAGAATGAGTGTATATGATAGCTGTGATTTTGGTAGCATAATTCTCTATGTAGAAGTTTTATTCTGTCATACTCTCAAACAACATGGCTAGATGTCTTCATGGCACAGTTGTTGATCAGAGCAGCTTAAGATATGTAGTCCTCTGTTGCTGCTCTGGTTTGTATGTTCTGTTCAGCCTCACTCCCAGAGCCCTTTAGCATTATGCACTCATCTGAGAAGCAGTAGTGAAGGTCTACTATCAGAGCTCTTATTTTTCTAACTTCTGTTCCCCAACACACACACACACACACACACACACACACACACACACACACACACACAAGCACACTCACACACACTCACTCACTCACTCTGCTGGACCTGCTTACTAGGCAGAGTCAACAGCCAGGACTTTGTCTAGAACTCAGTATGATGAGTTGGAGCAAGTTGATCAAAAGACCAAGCATGCACAAAAGGAGCTACAGACTAGGGTTTCAACAGCCTTCTGATAGGCATTTGCCAGAATGAGAAGCACTGGTCCATTCCAATGCTTGTCAGGATTCCATTCTGTAAATGACTGCTTCCACGTCTTGCACCATTTTTGGCTCCACACTTCACTTCTTTTCTTTATGTATCTAATGGAGATCCATTCTTTCAAGGCAAGTAAAGTCCCGTCTTCTTCTGAAAAGGCCTCCTCCTACCAAGACCCTTGGTGCCCTCTCTGCATTCTGGTGAAATCATTACACATGCCAGCAGTTCTCAACTTGCATGTTGTGATAGAGTCAGTTATTTGCTGGTTGCAATTTGCTATTTCTAGTGACTTTTATTGATATTTTAATGGATTAGAACAAATCGGTAGCTACTTCCATGTCTCTTGCCTTATCTCATCCTGTGCTCTGCACCACTCAACCCCATAGTATCCCACATGAACCTGCCTGTTCTCAACAACGTGGATCTCTGCATCTCATTTGCTTTGCTCCTTTCCATCAGAACCTTTGAACAGCCTGTCTTCTCTGTTTGGAGCACAATTCCATCTCCATCTTGCCTCCTCATCTTTCAGATCTATAGTCAAATACTGCTACATCAACAAAACTTGACTGACAGTCTGACAAATGCCTCTACTTTATGTCTCCACACAACTTTCTTTATAGCACTGACTGGGGCTGGCATTTTACATGTGGGAGTCATTGATTAATGTCTGTCTCTTCCACTAGACTGTAAGCTCTGTGAAAATAAGGACCATGACGTTTTTTTAATCATTATTTTTCTCAATAATTATTTGTTGAGTAGATAAATGAATTAATTAATCTATATTATAATTCTATAATTTTTATTTTATTTTTCAAAATTTATTTATTTTTTATGGTGACATTGGTTAATGAAATCCAATAAGTTTTAGCTGTATACTTTAACAGTAAGGCATATATATATTATACTGTGTGTTCACCTCCCATAGTTAGATTTCTTTCTATCACCACATATTTGACCCCCTTTACTCCATCTACCTCTCCCCGTTCCCCCATCCCCTACCCTCTGGTGACTACTAGTTTATAGTCTCTGTTCGTTTGTACTGTTCATTTGTTTCTTTTAGGTTTATATTCCACATACAAATATCATGTGATTTTCATCTTTTTCTGTCTGGTTTATTTCACTTAGCATGAGTATCTTGAGGTCCATCCATGTTGTTGTAAATGGCAGTATTTCATCTCTTCTTATGGCTGAGTAATATTCTGTTGCATATATGTACCACAGCTTCTTTAGCCAATCATCTATCGTAGGACACTTCAGTTGCTTCCATGTCCTGACCACTGTGAATAATACTGCTATGAACATCAGTGTGCAAATATCTTTTCAGATATGAGTTTTCAAGTCTTTGGGGTAAATACCCACCTGGTAGAGGGATTGCTGATCATATGGTAGATCACTATTTTCAATAGTGGCTGTACCAATTTGCAGTCCCACCAGCAGTATATGAGAGTCCCTTTTTCACCACATCTTCTCCAATATTTGTTATTACTTATCTTGTTGATTCTAGCTATTCTAATAGGTATAAGATGGTATTTCATTATGCTTTTGATTTGTGTTTACCTAATAGCTAGAGATGTTGAGCATCCTTTCATATGTTTGTTGGTCCTCTAGGGAAAAGTGTCTGTTCAGGTCCTCTGCCCATATTTTGATTGGATCATTTGCTTTTTTTTGTTGTTATTGAGTTGTATGAGTTCTTTGTATATTTTGGATGTTAGGCCCTTATTGGAGGTGTTGCTTGCAAATACATTTTCCCATTTGGATGGTTGTCTCTTTACCTTGTTGATGGTTTCTTTTGCTGAGCAGAAGCTTTTTAGTTTGATGTAGTCCCATTAATTTATTTTAGCTTTTACTTCCCTTGCTTTTAAGGTTAAATTCATAAAATCTCTTTAAGTCCAAGGTTCATGAGTTTAGTTCCTGTGTTTTTTCTATGCATTTTGTTGTTTCAGGTCTTATATTCAGGTCCTTAATCCATTTTGAGTTAATTTTTGGTGTGTGGAGATAGACAACAGTCTAGTTTCATTCTTTTGCAGGTAGCTTTCCAGTTTTCTCAGCACCATTTATTGAAGAGGCTTTCCTTTCTCCACTGTATGTTTTTGGCTTTTTTTGTTGAAAATTTTTGCCCATATAAATATGGGTTTACTTCTGGACTCTTGATTCTGTTCCATCGGTCCATGTATCTTTTTCTGTCAATTTTGACTACTGTCACTTTGTAGTATAATTTGAAGTTGAACAGAGTGATGCCTCCAGCCTTGTTCTTTTTTCCCAGGATGGCTTTGGCAATTCTGCATCTTTTGTATTTCCATACAAATCTGATGATTTTCTGTTCTATTTCTTTTAAAAAATGCTGATGGGATTTTGATGGAGATTGCATTAGATCTGTATAATGCTTTAGGTAATATGGTCATTTTAACTATGTTGATTCTTCTAATTCAAGAACATGGAATATCTTTTCATTCTTTGTATCTTCTTCGATTTCTTTTAATAGGGTCTTACAGTTTTCATAATGCTATTATTCTGTATATGCCCTCTTTTATATTTTCTTAAGTGGGAAAGAAAGGGATGGATTTAAAGTCACCAAGCTGGAATTAAACACTATATGGGCTCATATTTATCTATGTCATAGAATGTCTGCTGAGAGTTTGTTTAGCATATGTTGCTTGCTGGAGAAATATTTAAAAATAATCGCTTAATAGGATTAATTTGACAATTGTGTGCCCCCCATCATACAGTGTTTTACTCTTTTGCTGTCTAGATAGTAAACTGGCAAATATAAATATATATATTTGTAAATATATATAAAATATATGCACAGATACATACATGCATGAATATATTTATATATACAGATACATGCATATCTACACATATACATACATATAGATTTTCAAAGCTACATCTAAAATACATGTACATAACACATGCATGGTATACTGTTTAAGTACACGACTGTGGCAGCCTGAGTTTTATTTTGGAGATGATACAACTCAATGGCTGGCAGTTACCTTATGTGAGATACTTAGTCTCTCTGAGCCTCAATTTCCTTATTGTAAAAGAAAAATAATGGTATTTTTGTGATGATTAAATGAGATAATGCATTGTAAAGGATTTAGCAAGTGCCTGGCATAATAATAATGGCTGTTTTTGAGAGTTTAATAACTCTCATATATAAATAGTCATGGCCTTGACCTATTTTTAGTTCAAAACTGCATACATGGTTAAATCAGAAACCAACAATATAGTAAGGAAATTTGGACTTCTTGGGTACTGTCCTGGGAAATGACCCACAGTGATGACCTCGAAGCACTGTCATCTCAGGAGAATTTCTCTGCTAGGTGACTGGAGTGAGGCTCACAGTTTCTTTTGGAAAGTGTAGGAAGCGTTTAGTCATGTGCTTTTCCTTTAACAAAAATCTTAGGAGAGAGAAAAGAACAACTGGCTAGAAGTGGGCAGTGTTTGAAGTTGGCCAACTGCCTTGTTTTAAAGTGAAACAAGAATGCAAGCTGTAAACACCAGACTAACACAGGAGGATTAAATCCTCATAGGAGGATTTCATAGAAGAGAGAAATGCAGTTGCAAACCAGAAAAAACGTTTCTGGTTGAATATAGAATATGTGTTAAGCTCCAAATGATCTTTGTTTCTGTAAATTCTCCTGGTACGGATATGATTCTTGGCTCCTAGGAAATAGCAGTGGCTCCTCCTTCAGAACTGCACACATATTTGTAGGAGGCTCGCCAGCCTTGTCATAAGCATCCAGAGGCAGATTTTGTGTATGCCAGTTTAAGTCACCAGTTTATAGTGGAGAAATAACAGACTATAAAAAGGCATTTCCCTGATTTAAAATCAAAGGTAAAGTTTGGATGTTGGATAACCACGAGTATGCAACAATTGCAGAAACTTAATTTCTATTATATGAGAATGTCCTCTTCTCTCATCTTTCCCCATCATCCAGCCAACCACAGCATGGCAGGAAACAAAGTGAAACAGAATCACTTTTCCATGTTGGGAGGTTGGAAACTGTCCTGTGGGGGCTGTGCCCATAATCAAAAACTGTGAAACAATTTCAGAATTTCTTAACGTATTACTCTGGGGTGAAAATATAACTAGGACAAAAGTGATCCAGAAATAGTGCTAGATAATAATTTTTATGTCTTATTTATGAGAAAACAGTTATTGTGCCAGGTTTAATTTATACACACATGGAAACACAAACACTTATACATGGTTAATCCTTATGTACATATATACTATGTTAAAATTATGTCATATGTCATACATATGTCAATATCTATCAGTTTATTGTGTTATAGTTTGCTTTGTATAGAATTTATGATAACTTTTCATACTTTCAGACTACAAGAATTACATATGCACCTGTCACTCCTGAAATTAATTAAAAATCCCAATTGTACAACAATTGTTTTCAGTGTGTTCACATTATCTAAATACTCTGGATTTTGACCCTTTCCCCAGAGAGGCAATTCTGATTCTGATAATTAAGTCTTGTGAATCTGATGAAATATCAGTTTTATTATAGGGATTGTTGCTCTCTAGGACTTGACTAGGACCACCAAATATAAAACTCCAAACCACACACAGTTTGGAAACTACTAATGTCTTAAGACGAGGTAAGTAAGAGTAGTAAACTTGAACAATGTCGGCATGTGAACTAATGTCTGAAGAGGAAGGGCCTCCCTTTTGTGAAAGCTTCCTGGCACTGCTGTCTAATGTGTCACGACATTTGGAGCAGCCACAGCGACAGCTCCAGACAGAAGTTAAAGGTAGATCAGACATTTTTTATCATGTAATATTAAGTTGATATGGCTTTTTAAAAATATGCTGCATTCATCTTTAAATTATTTGGTATTAAATCTGTATCATTACACCGATATTTTCCTCCTTCATTTTTGAATATTAAGGACATTTTAAAAAAATTAAATGTCTTCATGTTTTCTACGTAATTAATCTTTTCTACATCATATTAATATATCTTTTGTCCTCTTATTTTGATCATTGTGACAGGATCAATTAATACACAGCAGCTGAAGGTCCCTAGCACCTGGCTACTCCAGGCGCCTGACCTGTGAATTCAGTTGGTTCCCTTTTTCTTTTGAAATTCCTATATGGGTTATGAGTTAGAGGAATTTTATCATCTCCACTGACTGATGGAGAAAAGAAAGGGAGAGAGCAGTGGCCGACCCTAGGTTTCAGATGTTAAAGTAAATCCACAGCAGAAATTGCATATTTGGTTTCAAATCATGTGAAGCCACCTATGCAATTTTCCTCGTTTTCTCAAAAATCTTGTTTGAGAGCAGTTGCATGGACCAACAAGTTCGGCCATGCTTGGGGACACTCCCACAGGTTCCTGTGAAGAGAGGAACCATCAGGCTGGTCCTAACAGAAGAAGCAGCTCCTCCTAGCACCAAGTTCTCGGTGCTTTCCTTGTTTGCAAGGAACACTACTGACGCTGGTGACTGAAGTGCAGAGGGGTTTTGGAAGGGTGCTGTCACAGCTCGTAAAGTCAAAGGACTTGCTGAACAACCAGACTTCCAGAAGGGTAATGCCTGGGGTGATTCAGAGACTATCACTCCAAAGTTTTACCATTAAGGATTCTCAGCTCCCATGAGCTTCCAATTCTTTGTGTCTTTGTTTCAATGATCAAATGCTCCAGAGAAAGAATGTGATCCAGCTCGGATCATGCATCTGTCTTCACGTTGGTTAGCATGGCCAAGAGAAGGTCAAGGGCACTGTGATGTATACTCGAAGTCCATATTTGCATATCTGGCTATCCTAGCAAAAGAGGAACCCCAGTGAGCTGAAGATGCATCCAACTTGTGGTATCTACTAAGCCCTCAATGAGCTAATAGATAATGTAAAAACAATTGACTGTGTGACATATATATTTATATATGTATATATACAAATATATATTCTTGTGTGTATGTGCATACATGTGCGCACGCAAACACACACACACACACACACACACACACACACACACACACACACGTGCATACCTGATTCTAGATCTCAGAAAACAGAGCCTGGTTTTGGTTCAGAGTTGTATTCTAAGGCAAGCAAAGGGGATAATATCTTTATGTGTTTACAAGGTGCTAAGCATAGTGCTAAGTGTGACACATGCATCATTTATTTGGTCCTGATGATGATGCTGTAAGATGGATGCTGTTTCATGTTCATTTTGCAGGGGAGAAAGCTAAGTGTTTGGGAGGTCGTGTGTCTCCAAATCACAGTTAGCAAAGTGGGAGGAACATTCATATCCAGCTTTGACTCCAGAGCCCACAGTTTCCCCAACTAAAAAATTACATCTCATACCCGCTGCATTGAAAAATAGCTATTTATTTACAGCTTTTCTCTCCTCCTAATGTGTGAGCACCTTGAGGACAGACTGCCTTATTTATGTCTATGTTTAACACCTAGCAGAGTACCTGATACATACCAGGGGCTGTAATGAGTTTGAATAAATGAATGAACATTTGACTCACTCAGGTACAAATTCTAAGCTAATAGTTCTCACAGTAGAATTAGCTAAAGCTATTGCTAGATGACATATTGACTTCAAGAATCATTTATTTACCTCTTACTAACTTAAGGACAGACAATTTGAGAGTGTATGGATATTCAAAGAAACATAACATATTGCCTCCTCTCAAAGGACTTACAATTACTCAGTGATAAAATACGTAAAAATAAATAGAAACATTTGCTAGGTATTAAATTTGTGGCACTACTAAATACTGTAGGAGCTCAGAGGAGCCTGCTACAGCAGAGGGGAACTGTCATGGGGGACATAGAACTCAGCAGGGACACTGAACAGCTGCAGGGACACGTTCAATAGAAAACAGTACTAACAACAGCACAGCGCCGAGAAATTTTTGTGGCATTAAAATTTTTTATAAAATATACATAACTTAAAATTGACCATTTTAACCATTTTAAAGTGAATAACTTCAGTATGTACATTCCTGATGTATATTTGTGATATTTGGGGAAAAACAATAATCTGACAAGATCTAAACAGTTGCCTGCTGGAAATCCTCTTTAGACTCATATAAATTTTTATTATATTCCACTATTTTCCCTGATCCTTGCACCCTCAGCTTATTTACAAAAAACTGCAATATGGTTTTTGCAGATCTGGAATTTCAAGGCTGGCGTATGTACAAACATGAAGTCAAAGGATGCAAGATGAACTGTATCAGATGATACCGGATAGGAAGCTGGAGACCAGAGCTGGAACAATTGCCCTGCTTTTAACAGGCATATTCTATTGCCCAGTGGGACGAACTTAGGCCAGTCACATATACCTCTCAAGATCGCTTCCCAGTAGTAAATCTCATGAGTTCAAATGTTTTATTTGTGCTCCTCTGAAAACGGAGTAATTTGGTCTTGATAATAGACGCAGAAGGCAAGGTAGCAGTAGCAGTCTAGCTCATTGTGCTCTTGGATCAGTTATGCCACTAGGACTTTACCTGTCAGCAACTAAAATCTCAAAGGCCGAGCTGCCTTTCCTACCAATATGCAATTCAGCATGGCCTCGGGCTTCTGAGATTTAGTAAGTCATCTAACAATAGGAGGAAAACTCAAATTCTTCAGGACTTAACTGAACACAGTTGAAGTATTACAGAAAAATTAGTGACATTCATGCTGCACATGTTTTGTTGTATAAAAATCATGGTAGTTATCACAATATTAATATTTCAGATAACCGCATGGATGCTCATGCTTATTATAATGTATTGTTTCTGCTGGCACCCATACCAACCCACGGCCACCTCAGAAGCTCTGTATTTTGATATGATTTTGTTCTAGTCAATGACTCCAGTGGGAAGAGGCCCTTAGGCACTTAGAACCATTTAAGAAACTCTCAAAATTAATTACAAAATAGTGAGTTTTAGATGGCACCCTAGGGACACAGAAGATAATTAGATAATTTATGATTCCAAAGGTGCCAGACTTCCTTGGAAGCTTATAGCTTATCATGTTAAACAAAATACATAAACAACATAAATATACAACAAAAATAAATTCACTTTCTTTTCCTAGATACCAGTAATTTTTTGTTTCTTCTCACAAGGAAATGTGCCACAAAGGAAGGATATCGACTTATAAAACATTTAATACTCTGCAGTGAGAACCTAGTTGGCAAACAGCAAAGATGACTCTAATGCCTAATTTATTAGACACTGTCTTAAATGCAGGGGATAGTAAAATATATTAAGCTCTGGAAAGCACATTAATTTTGTGTATGTTTAAAAGATAACTGTTTAATATATATATTTAATATTGCTTATTTTTAAAATCATGTAAATGTATTTTTAATGCAAGTAAAATTCCATCTCCCACATTTATCTAATTATTACACAGAATAAAATAACTTTACAACTTTATTAATTTAAAAGCCTGAAATGGTTTAGAATATGGCTCCGTACCTATTTATTCCCAAATGGTGTTTCATCTGATAATGTGAATCAGTATTGTAAGGCACCTATAGGAATCCCATCATTAGTAAACATCAGAGTTTAAACCAAAGGCATTTGCAAACCCATGAGTCTGGACGGCTCTTATCCAAACCCCAGTAGGAAAAAGGAGATACGAGAGACTTCTGATGTGAGACTCTGCTTCCTATATCTCACCTTCTGGAGGTTCTCTTTCCCTCCAGATATCTTATTTGTAAATATATGTAAACATCTTCTCCTTGCTCTATTAATTTTATTCCCTCTTAATGAGAAAATGACATATTTAATTCAGAAAACCACTTTTGAGGTGCTCCACTGGGGAACATTTGGTCAAGAAGTATAAGTCTGTGGCCATAAATTTATAGTATGTGCAAGCTGTCCTCAGGATCGATTAAGAACTGTATCTCTGCACCTGCTGATGTGGAGTGGTGTGTGTTCTTGTTGATATTTCACAGTCACCACATGTTACTATCATTCCGCCTTGAAGACTTTGGATTCGAATATAACTGAGTTAGATCACTGTGTATATACAGCATCACACATTACATCACTCAGTGCAAAATGTGAATTTTATAAAGTTCTGGCCTCTTCTCCTAATTCCAGTGTTTCAGCAGCATTCCACTGAATGGACATTGCTTTTGGTGTATTTTGAGCTTATCTGTATGTGCACAAAACCTTTACTCTTCCATGTGTGCTTTGACAGAAATACCATGTCACCAAGAAATTGTTGCTTGGCTAATTCATGGTCATCCTGAGGCCACTGCAGCTTTTCAGTGCTAATCTCCACATCAATTTAGAAAAATTACCTGCTCTATTCCAGGGCCTTTTATTAGCTTTTAAATAATTATTTTTAAAAAAAATGTACTGCAAAAGAGCGTATTTTTCAGGGCAAAAGACTTTAGCTGCCCATCTAGAACAGGACGTTTTTGGTAGACCGTTAATTCGTCTGTAAATCTTTACTTTCTTCTATGAAATATGAACACGATCTTTTGTCTTGTTTTGTAGCATTTGTGTCCTGTCACTTTGTAAGTAATAGATGATCAATAAATATTTGCATAAATGGATGAATAAGTAAGAAATAAGACAATTATATTTAACTTTATGAATAATTTTGCCTTGACTTTTCTGACTTTGAAATACTTCTCATAAATAATTTTTACTTTGTAAATAGTATCTGTAATCTCCAGGAGATTTGGGGGAATATCAAGAAGGTGAATATTACTTTTCTAATAGTGATGCAAATTGCAGAACCTCAAATAGGGAATGCCTACCTTCTCTCAGGAAACTAAATGATGGTGAATAAGATTTTCCTTTTCTCATGGTTTAAGAACTTCTGAGCATCTTAACACAATGGGCAGATGACATCAGTGAAACTAAACATAATATGGGACGACACACGCAAAATCAAAATTTTAGGTGGAAAGTGGAAATGTAGTCACATATTTTTCAGAATAAGTGTTCTGACTTACAAGAGTGAGTGAGTTTGAAACATTCACAAGAAAGAGTCTGGCCTCTCGCACGTCCACGGGACTCTAGTGCTAGCCGGTGCTTCTTGTGACTAGACGTCTGGCTGCAGAGGCTTTGCTGCAGGGCCACGCGGCTGTGCATTCTCTCTGCAGCTGCCTCCGGGTTTTCTTGTCCTTGTTCTTTTTGCTAATTTTAAATCTCTTCCTAATGTAACAGTTTTTATTTTCCTTTCAACTTGTAGTAAGTGAGAGAACAATAGAACTTTTTCCTGGTAAAGAATGCATGGCTGACATTTAAGAAGAAAAGTTCCCAAGATTATGCTACTGAGGCCAGGGACACAGGGACAAGTAGCATCTCGGGCCTGAGGAGATCTTATGAAGGAGGCGAGTGAATGGATGTGCTGTGGGCCGGGCTCTGTGACACTCACCCACCGGAGATGGGTGACCACATTACTACACTCCTTCCCAGCCTCATAATGACCCACCCAGTCCATCACGCATGTGGAACAAAGCAAATGCAAGCTAAGATCGTGGGTGATTATCCATATATTTCATTTTTAAAGGGATTTTTTATTGTGAAAAATATCATTTATGCAAAAGCATATGTAAAATATATCCATACTGTTTAAAGAGTAATGAAAACAATCTTGGTGCTGAGCTCACGAGGGACTCTGCCAGGACTTCATATTACCTACAGAGTTTTCACCTGACCATCAGAAGTTTTTTTAAAGTTCCCAGGTGACTTGACGTGTAACCAAGGTTGAACACTACTGATAAACGTTTTTAAAACTTCCCTATATTTTCTGTGTTTTAAAACAAGCTTTTGTTCATATCCTCTCAGCACACTTGTATTTTTAAAAGTAAAATATCATTATATTCAGCTAGAGCCAGGCAAATATTTACACCCTACCCTGCGTAGGGCAAGGTGCCCCCACTTAGACACTCAGAGGTTACTGTTCCCAGACTGGATTCAGCTTTAGCAGAATAAAAGCCTGGAATTAAGAGGTGAAGTGAGTTGAACTCAAGTCCATGACCTAACAGAAAGTATCCTTGGTACATATGCTGATTATTGCTGAACTGACCTCGTGTGACTTGATATTAAAAGATTAAAACCTTCATAAATCAGGAAAGGTAGTTAATAAAGATGTGTTCACTTTACCAACTGATAACTTTACAAATGAGAAACTACGTAATCACTATCTTCTCTGTTAAAAGGTAAAGATATGTATGAACTATTTATTTACTTATTTTCTTAATACAAACAATTTTAAGGAGAACCCTGATTATTAGAGTAAAAAATGAAAAGGAAATTTGGAAAAATAAACAAAAACTCTTCTTCGTAAACCAAAAGTTTGATGTTTCATGTATTTCTTTCCGGTGTTATCTGTGTGTGCACATATACATATATAATTTACAGATTTGTCTCAGATATAGTTTTATTTTATAATCTTATTCTTTACATTACAATATTTTCCCATGTAATTAAATACTATCTGAAAATATAATTTTAAATAACAGCATAATATTTAATACATTTATACAAAATTTTCTAAGATATTTTTCTAGTTTTTGGATGTTTTGGTTGCTTTGTATTTGTGTTATTATACTTAATACTATGATGAACATAAGGAATTATTCCAAATGTGTAATTACTGGTTCCAAAATTCATGTACCCTTTTAAAGCTATTAAAACAGAGTGCCAAATCATTTTTCAGAATAATTCATCAATTTATATTCCCATATTAGTGAACAAAAATATCTATAATTTCACTGTACCTTTATCACATTAAAAATATGGTTTAAATTCTTCCCAATTTAATGGGTGATAATAGTAATATAGTGCACACTTCTCCGATGATTAATGCAAATAAACATGTTTTTCTGTTTATTGGCTTTTTGCATATTTTTAGTTCATCATCTTTCCTTACTTGTGAAATCATTTTAAAGAAGTTAAAAAAGCATTAGAGAACTCTAATTCCATTTTAATTTATATATTTATGGTTATAATTTTATAGTGAATCCAATAATCAACAACTGTGGTTTCTGTCCTGGTGAGTCCTCTGTGGGCATCTTTCTAGTTCCCTTTGTGTATGTTCACATCTAGTGGGTATGAATTACCCAATTTAATTAAATGTAGTTAGATATAACCTTTTCTATAAATGTGAACTTTTTCTGTAAAAGGTTAATCTGAATAATCTAAAAGTGCAAACAATGAGGGATAGTTGAGAAAAAATCCTCTTCTATTATTTGCTAATGTCAGTCACTGTGAAATAGCCTAGTGATGTGTCATGCAGTTCACAGAGCACACGTGGAAAGGACTTTTGAAGAGGTGCTTTTGGCCTTTGCAGATGTTACAATATCTTGCTTATATTTCAGACTTTTTAAAGAATGGATTGGGATGATGACAGGTAGCCATTTAGCAATAGTTTAAAGCAAGATATTTTCAGATGGAGTGCAAGTTGGGGAAGCTGAAGACCCCAAAGAGGTGGAGGGCCTAATGTTGACAGAGTTACAGAAGGAAAAGAGGGTGACTGCCCTTTGAGGTGGAGGAAGCTCAAAATGTGGGCCCTTCACCATGCCACTCTGTGTAATGTATGTGATCAGACAGAATTACTCGTCACGAGGCTTCAGAGTATACCCACTCTGCCACGTTCGGAGCCACGTAGCTGCAAGTTGACTTCGTTGACTGTTGGAGGACTTACACTCAGTGCCTGCCAACTGAGAAGAGATCTCATGCTGCAGGTGGCATGGGCAGGGACATTTTATAAGGACTCCCCTCCCCCCACCAAAGTACAATGTGACATATGTTAGCATTGCTTTCAACTTCTGAAAGTCTGGGGCAAAGAGTCCTGCTACCAGCAATCAGAATGGTGATGGCTGACCCTGAGCAAACATCAGGCAGATGGAAGATGCAGCAGGAAAAGTCAGAGGTACATCTCAGTCCTGGAAATAGCAGCTGTCAGCATAATGCAAAGAGTGCTTTTACCATTTATAGTGAGTGTGAAGAATTGCTGGTTACCTGTCTTCTTATCTACATTTGCAACATAATAAATAGCAAGACAGACCTAAATTTTATCATGTGTTTCTATATGGGCTTTTCTTGAGGTAGGGGGATATTTTTTAAAAATTATTTGAACTTGAGAGCATATGGATATTGAATGAATAAAATTGCAAAATAGTGATTGAAATGTTTCGTATAATTCTGAAGTCGTTTCAGAAGTAAAGCCAAATGCTTTCTAAAACAAATGTATTTACCAAGTCCAATCTCTGAGACTGGTTGCCTGTTTCAATCAATTACATTCTCCTTAAGTATAGTTCTAGAGAGGAAATGAGTGAAAAAGTAGAAAGGAGGTTATGCTGCAAAATGAGGCTTATAGGACTCAAATGTTTGTTAATTTCTGAAAAGTTTAGAATGATTTGTGATGACAAAATTTTAAAGCAAAATACAAATCTAGAAAATACAAGCCTAAATTAATATTAAGTAATGTTACTTTTAAAAAAAATAGTTCCTAATACTTACATTCTTACTGTCATTTCAAGCCAGACAAAAATATCATTTTCTCTTCAGCATGTACTAAAAGTAAGTATAATTTTGCATTTTACTTCACTGATAGTTTTTCTAAAAAGTGTTTCATTGACTGGCAAGTCTTTAATTTTCTGCAAATATGAAGTCTCCATTTCAGCTACCAATTTCAACTTCTATTAAATCACTAAACAAAGTTTAAAATCCAGTCTCTTTTCCCAAAACAAATCATTCAGTATAGTAATGAAGAGTAAAAGAGGTATATGGAAGAGGGAGTTTTAAAAACACAAGGAATAAATGATAAACGTGGATGTTTAACTGCTAAACTCTGCTAGATTCTGGAAGCACATTCAAAACTTCTCAAAACACACATACACACACTAAAAACTAAACTAAACTAAAACCAAACAAAAGCTATCCTACTAGTGGCAATGTTAAAACATTGGGTTAATTATCTTGTGAAAATTCATAGACTTTTTTTTTTGATAGGATCTGATTTGAGTTCCATTTCTCTCTGATTTCACACATGGTTCGAATTAACATCTATAGCTCTTGGAAAAAATATTACATTTTGAAATTGCACTTAAAACTACATATTTTCCACAAATAAATTGGTAACAGCCATCTTGAGGAGTATTTTTCTAAAGGTAGTTTTACTATCACTACCTCCCACGACGTGAAATCTAGTTGATGCAGCAGACAGTTTAAATCCAACCTCAGTGGTTAAGAGTATAGTCCTGTCTAAGGGGATCAATTCAGACGTACAATTCTGCCTCCTGCATCCCTAACTCCTCTGTGCAGATTTAGTGCTTTGAGCTAGAGGCCCACAAGGATGCTCATTTCCTTAGCACCAGGTTAGCTCCCCTCTTGCCTTGGTACCCAGCGGTTCCCATCAATCAGTCCCAGTGGCAGCACCTCCTCTCCTTACTTGCTTGCATCTTACTCTTTGTTGAGTCAATTCTCGATACTGTGTTCTGTATCCTTAGGACCAACATCTCTCTGCTTCTTTCTGATCTGAGATCATGTGTGTCCATTCTTGGCAAATGGCACTTTGTTTCTGGTTGTGCTTTCTGCTCTTGAATTAATCTCTCCTGCTGCTCTCTCTTCTGAATCTGTGTCCCCACATGTCTTTCCTTAGTGAGCTCATGTTCCCGTCCAGTCCTGGAAGTCTACATCTATTCCCATTCTGATTTATCCAGTTCACAACCCACTTCTCCTTTGTTAGGAAAGAAGCATTGGGCTTTTATTCTGTAATTTAAAGAGAATTCATTTTATGAGCATGGTCACCTAAATTGTGATAGAGGTCACCCAAGTTTAACATGGCTGGAATAAACACAGCTACTACTTATTCTTCTCCTTGTATATTAACACCTGTAGCAAACCAACTGACAAAGTGAATACTTAGTCAAGTCAATATTTATTAAAATTATTGTTTTAGTACATGTGTAGGAATGCAGGTTATAGAGGCTTTTGGAATCAAATTATGAGGTTGTGTATCTCATCTTCCTAGAGAGAACAAATAGTCTTATTGGTGTTTGTAGAAATGCTATAGAAAACTGTCCACTTGCTCTCTAAAATGTTAATATTCCTAATTTTTTTAAAATTATGTTTTGTATAAGGACAAATCTTAAATTAGATGTTAAGCTATCTTTTACTAAGGGGTCTCAAAACCTTTAGAGTTTAAAGGTAGGTCCAGTGGGAGTTAGAGCAGTGGCACTCTGTGATATGTCAGGACAAGCACAGATATGCACGGTCCATTCAGTTTGGAGGGTGGGAATGGTGGCAATATTCTTGGCGATGGGAACGCTGTTTGAATCAGCACTGTGAGGGTTTGGGTATGGTCATTATAGCACAGCTCTCTCGTAGATGCAGATTATATAATAAAAATAATTCTTTTTTTTTTTTTTTTGTCAAATCTCTTCTTTTGTCTCTGGTCATAGATTGTTTTTTTTTTTTCCACTAACAATTTTAGAATTGCTGATCGGTTACCCCGGGGCTACATGAGGTCAGAGAGCTCATTCATTATTCTCTCTCTATATAGGACAGTTTTCCTGAACTTGTGCTTTAATACCTAGCATGATAGTTCTTTCTTTTATTTCTTTGTGGCAGATTGTAGTGTAAGTAGCCCATTTAGAATAGTCTAGTAGATAGCTCATTGGTCGACAATCTTTTCTGTTTGGTGCATTAATTCTCACTGGTCGAGGGTACAAAATCTAATGCCCCGTACTGGCTCTTGTTTAGTTGTGAGTGTAAATCATGAGAGAATAAAAAGTGAACTGTTGTACACATAAGGAAAAGTGTTTCACAGAGAAAGTATTATGACATCAATGTTGGTCAGGACATGTACACATATCCCTACACTATGTATTAGCCCTGTGATTTCTGTCAGGTAACCTCAAGCATCTCATTGTGCTGATGTGTAAAATCGTGATGACAATAGTATCAACCACCTGGTGCTATTGCAAAGATAAACTGAGTTCATGTGCATGGCACACATAATACAACACCTGCCATAACACCTAAGTTAGTGCTCAGTAAGTGTAAATTAGGACTCTACCATTTCAGAAGTTTTAGTGAAGACTGGAAAAAGTTTGACTTTCATCATCAGTACATATAGCCCTGGAGAATGGCCCAGATAGTATTACAGCTGCCTCCAGGTAAAGAAGCAGAACCTAAAGTTGCATATTTCTTACAGGTTTCTCAGATAGTGGCTTATATCTCAATCACTTTTCTAGTTAAACTTAGAGAAGGTCACATGCCCATGTTTGGTAGTTTATGCAAGCATGAAAATCAGATTCCGTTAACTTAGAATCTTGTTATCTAGAAAGCAGTTCATTTGCCTCAGGATTCGGATGTCTTCAAAAGAAAACGATTTTTTCCTATGAGATCCATTGATTAATGGTGTAGTCCCTTCCCTCAGACAGCTATTGAGAGAATTAAAAAGACAGTACATGTAAAGAGCTTAGCACATTACCATGCTTGTACTAAGAAATAAATATTAGCTATAATAATTTATCTAACTTTATCCTCATTCACAACAAGCTGTAAGTGGGCTATATTATTATATTTAATTAAATATTAGAAAGATAATACATGGGCAGATTTATTAACTTGTTCATAATCACATAGTAAGAGAGGGGCTGGATTTTGAATTCAGAAAGGCCTAACTTAGAAGCCAATATTCTTTCTCATTCTGTGTATATGCACCGTACTATGTTGATTCAAGTGCAAGATAGAAAGCAGTGGTAGAGCTGTTTGAGCACTAAACTCACCCTCTTGCTGTTCCAGCAGGAACACCTAGAAATTAACCTTCCAATCTGATTTGAATGATTTTAACCATCTTCTCTATGTAGGTGGCTCCAAAGCAGATGACAGATGTATCTCTATCTTCATTACTCACTCTGTTATGTGTAAACTGTTTATGATTGTGATATTAAAATTTATCATGTCATTCAGGCCCCAAGTCTTGGAAGCTCCTTTATTTCTTTTCTCTCCTTTGTGCATATATACTTGGGTCTGTTTTTGGACTTATCTGTGGTTTTGATGGGACTGGAAAGGGTCTAACTTTCATATCAATGAACCTGCCCTGTTACATGGTCCCATGTGGGTTTAGGTGGACTTCTCCTAGACATGTATGTGTCTACAGGGGGGCTCTGAATTCATTCTCTCCACCTGTAGGGACTTCCAAGGAGCTTGTACCACATGGACTCGTTTCTTTTTTTTTCTCTCTCTTACTATTACATTCCTTTATTTTCTATATGCTCTTCTTGGCAACTTTACCCATCTTCATGTTGTTAACTACAGTTCAACTTAATGATAACTCAAAAACTTGTATGTCTAGTGACATCCAGGTAAAAATGACCAATAGGAGCTTGATGTATGAGCTCTAAGTTCTATCCAGATGCCTACAACACATCCCACATCTTAGACTCAGCAGTTCTGATCCTAAAGTTCTCATCCTCACCCCTAAGCCGTTACATGTTTAGTCTTCTCCATCTCAAAAAATGGCCTGTCAATAATATAGTTGTCCAGGACTTGGAATTTTTGTCTTCCTGTAATTTTCTCTCACTCTTTTGTCTTCCTGTGTTTTTCTCTTACTTATTTCCCACGTCTAATTAGTTATCAAGTCATATAAAGACTTCCTCCGAAACTCCTCTTAGCATATAGGAATTTTGTGATTTGGTTCCTACTTCTAAATCTTCAGGCTCTAGCCTGAACAAGGAGCCCCTATCTTGTTGCCCTAGACCTCCATTATTTTCACAGGCTATTTTAATCTGCCTCCAATGACCTTCTACTATTTCTTCTAAACAGAAAATGCCTGCTAGCACTTCAAAGTTCTGCACAAATGTCTGCAGCTCTGGAAAATATCTTTGATTTGAATAACCCCAACTCTAAAAATAATCATAATAATTAACATTTTTAAATGAGTTATTATGTGCCAGGCCACGTTCTAGGCATTCTACATGTCTGAACCCATTTAGTCCTCAGAATTTCCCTGTGAGATGAGTGTATTCATAATTAGAACAAAGGCACACAGTTAGTTTAGAGGAGGAGCTGAGATCTGTCTGCTCATTTAGCATAACATTCTTGCTATACTTCCTTTAGTACCTGTAGGTGCTTAGTGAATATTTGCAAAATAAAAAGTTAACAAATGTTCTTGCAACTGAGTTAATATTTGCAATGGGAAGAACTGATGTGGCCCATTCAGCTTTGCAACTCTGCTTTCACGCCGCTAACATCAGAACGAATAGCAAGCCACATAATTACAGGAAGGCAAGAAATGATGGAGGAGTCCAATGAGTATTCATTGAATGAATTAATTGTAAAATATGAATCGACCCTGAAGTACAGGTCCCAGAATCATGGTCAAATGGAATGACGTTTAACAGCATTCCCACTGTCTGTCAAACTTCAGCTTGAAACAGCTACTCCTAAGTTTATTACATATCCCCTTCTCCAACGTTTAGACGCTAGGATAACTATGTGGTTACATCCTTCTCATTCACTGGAAGCCAAACAAGCCCAAAGAATAAAGCAGCTAATTGCAGGGGAGCTAGGAACATGAGAGGTGGTGCTCGGGAAAGAGCTAGGAGAAGGTGGTTAAGCTTTACAGATTCTACTCCCAGCTTTGGTGCCACCTCAAATAGTGAGCATGGAGAAGGGTCTTGACCTTTCTGAAATTCAGCTTTACAGAGTTATCTAGGCCTTCAGTGGTGTTGCTGATTCAGGGACTGCACAGGGCCCTTATCAAAAATCTCACCTTGTCTTTGGGTCCCAACTTGGCTGGTTCTTTGAAATCTGACTGATCCAGTGTAGCCCGGCTGTTGGAGTCTGTTGGACTCATTGCTTGTTCTAGTCAGTCTTTATTTCTCAAGGTTTTCCTTCCATACTCTAGGTTTAGTAACTACTCTGATCTATAAGATCTATGAAGACATTCTCCAAAATCTCAGTACACAGATTTGGCCCTTCTTTGCAAGTTTCGCCATGTGGTCACATAAGCTGCAGCCAGAGGTCTGCTTTTTGATGTTGTTTTGCTCAGAGCTCTCACTCTGAGTAAGCCAGGGTCAGCCACTTCCCAGTATGTGCCGTGCTTATTCCAGCTTCTCCTGGGCCCTCCCTGGGTTACTCACTCCCTGTTGTCACCACCCCCCCACACACACACACACACTCACCACATCCCAGCCTCGCTGTAGCAATCCCAGCACCCTTCGTGTAGTTACCACACATCATTCCCTCTGTGCCAATCAATTCTGACAGCACTTCCTGCCTATGCCATTCATTCTAATCTTGTTAAATATTCTGAGGGTCTGCAGCTCTTCCATGAGATCTTACAATCCTTGGGGACAAGAGTTGTGACTTATGTCTGTGGCATTCTTCAGTGCCCAGCACAATGTTATGAGTGTGGTAGTGAACGTTCGAATGTACTTTATGTAGATTTTTTATTATACATAAATATATTATCTAAATCTGTTTAATTCACTAAAGACAATTTGATTGTGATCAAGTTAGTTGGTTATGAGCTATGTGTCATCTTACACATTTTAAAGAGCTATGCATTATTTTATATATTTTAAAGATGGGGAAACTGAGGTTTCAAGGATAAACCTCTGGTTTGTGGTTGTAAAGCTGTTCCTTCATAAATCTGTTCCTGTTTTTAAAGCTCGAGAGCTAGAATTTGAACTCTGCTCTTACTAACTCAGTACATTGATATTTTAGTAGAGAGGGTAAATGACACAAAAGTATTTACTGGAACTACCAGGACAGGTTTTCTAAAAAATTATACCAAGAATGAAACAATCTCCCCAACAAAAGAAATTGACTGAAACAACAGCTTTTCTTCAGACTAATGGACTGAAAATAAAAAGGAAAACTTTTGTAGCTTTAAACATTTAAAGTATACATACATATTTATATTTTAAATGTGTAGTGTGAATATGCATATATAGATGTATATATATATAGACTATGTGTAAAGTGTATACACACTAAATATACACACATATTACACGCACTTGGAACTAAGCATATTGCAAAATCATGCGTATTGTAATTATAAAATTCAGGAAAGCACTAAAGATAGAATATAAATGTCTCTAACATCATTATACGTTTACCAGAACAGTTTATAAAAACAAAATAATATAGTTAAAGTCCCCTTGGTGAGAGGCACTGTGTTTAGGGAAGATGACCTCTTCTTTATTAGTGTGAATTTGCCTTCAAGGCAAACATTTTTCAATCAACACTAATTTGCATATAATTTATCAAGAGAGAAGTGTAAAATAATTTTGTTTAAAGATTTCCCTTTGTCATTAGCAGTCCCGACTGATCTGATCTTTTCGATCTCATCAGGCGCTTTTAGAAAGTCTTTCTGAACCCATCTGGAGGGCACATTTATCCTTAAGTGTCCCGTGTTGCATTACAGCGCAGTGGAGAGGCACAGCCGGCTACAGACGCTTATGTGAAACGCAGTTAACACTGCCAATTCAGTTTTTATAGGGACACAATCAATTTTTATTCATTTAAAAACCAGAATGCTTTCTTTTCTTGTATGTAGTCCCTTCTGATTATATGGCTAAACAAATTATTTCTCTGTTTGTACTAAATGGTACAATTCAGGGAAGAGCAATGGCATGGTCTAAGTGTACCATGTATACATCAGGCAAATAAACAACGGCTCTCTCTTAGGGTGTGTTCCTTGCAATGGGTTATTTAAAACATACATACATACATACATACATACATACATGTTTTACTTACTGTAAACAGGCATAAATGAAATGTAAATCATGCAGTGGGTTGTCTGTGGGCCGTGTCATCTAATCCTGACTTTCCCTGGAATTTATAAGCTCACGAACATTATCTCACAACATGTTAAAATGCTTAAGTTCTACTGTCAAGACTGGAATATTCATGTGTTTCCAGTGTTTTGCCAAAAGATTCCTATACATTTGTTGTACTGCAATTTAAAAATGTTTTTAAATTCAAGTACCAATACTTTTGACAATACATAGCAAAAGATATGGAGGATTAAAGTTTAAACAATATGGTGACATTGGAGAGATACATTTAGATATTTAAATACTTGAAAATCCACCAGGTTGAATTTTAGCAGTTACTTCTAATGGTGGAGTGGATATACAGTACCCAAACTGGTGTCACAGACAACCTTCTTTAGACTCTGGTGTGTTTGAATCTATTCACTGTTGAAGTGGGTCGAATATTGCTGAAAGAAGGCCTTGGGTCAGATTTTCTTAGGGGCTGATAGTAAAGGCAATGACTACAGACTGTCTCCATAGAATTGATAAGATCCCCTTCACAGGATAACACTAAATACATTCTTATAAATTATGATTATATATCATTATATGTATTTGAGACTTAAGCAATGTGGACATGGTAAGGAAAAAGTAGATGAATCTAAAGACTTTGGTTTAGTGTAATAGCGTTTTTAAGTTTCAGGTGTACAATTCAACAGTAAGGCGTATATATATTACATTGTGTGTTCACCTCTCATAGTTAGATTTCTTTCTATCACCAAATATTTGACCCCTTTTATTCCATCTACCTCCCCTTTCCCCCCTCCCCCCACCCTTTACCCTTTGGTAACCACTAGTCTGTTGTCCATGTCCATGAGTCTGTTTGTCCTGTTTGTTGCTTTTAGGTTTATATCCCACATATGTGATGTCATGTGGTTTTCCACTTTTTCTGTCTGGCTTATTTCCCTTAGCTTGATTATCTCAAGGTCCATCCATGTTGTCACAAATGGCAGTATTTCAACTCTTCTTATGGCTGGGTAATATTCCATTGTATATATATACCACAGCTTCTTTAGCCGATCATCTATCATAAGACACTTCAGTTGCTTCCATGTCCTGGCCACTGTGAATAATGCTGCTATGAACATCGGTGTGCAAATACCTTTTTAGATAAGTTTTCAAGTCTTTGGAGTAAATACCTGGTAGAGGGATTGCTGGATAACATGGTAGATCAATTCTTAGTTTTTTGTTTGTTTGTTAGTTTGTTTTATTTTTTTACGCCTACAGTATCTGGTCTTCCTGGGTGGTCTCCCACTCAACTACTAACCAGTCCTGACCCTGCTTAGCTTCCGAGATGAGACGGGATCTTGCTTATTCAGGGTAGCATGGCCGTAGACTAATTCTTAGTTTTTTGAGGAACCTCCATACTATTTTCCATAGTGGCTGAACCAATTTGCAGTCCTACCAGCAGTATGTTTGTTGGCAATTTGTATTTCCTCTAAGGAGAAGTGTCTTTTCAGGTCCTCTGCTCATTTTTTGACTGGTTCATTTTCTTTTTTATTGTTATTGAATTGTATGAGTTCTTTGTATATTTTTGCTATTAGGCCCTTATTGGAGGCATTGCTTACAAATATATTTTCCCATTTGGATGGTTGTCCTTTACTTTGTTGATGGTTTTTTTTGTTGTGCAGAAGCTTTTTAGTTTGATATAGTCCTATTTATTTATTTTTGCTTTTACTTCCCTTGCTTTTGAGGTCAAATTCATAAAATTCTCTTTAAGTCCAAGGTCTATGAATTTAGTCCTTATGTTTTCTTCTATGCATTTTATTGTTTCAGGTCTTATATTCAGGTCCTTAATCCATTTTGAGTTAATCTTGGTGTGTGGTGATAGACAACAGTCTAGTTTTATTCTTTTGCTGGTGGTTTTCCAGTTTTCTCAACACCACTTATTGAAGAGGCTTTCCTTTCTCCACTGTATGTTTTTGGCTCTTTTCTTGAAAATTATTTGCCCGATAAAACATGGATTTATGTCTAGACTCTCAATTCTGTTCCATTGGTCCGTTATCTGTTTTTCTGCCAAACCATGCCATTTTGATTACTGTCACTTTGTAGTATAATTTGAAGTCAGGCAGAGTGATGCCTTCAGCCTCATTCTTTTTTCTTAGGATGGCTCTGGAATTTCAGGGTCTCTCATGCTTCCATACAAATCTGATGATTTTTTATTCTATTTCTTTAAAAAATGCCAATGAGATTTTGATGGGAATTGCATTAAATTATATAATTCTTTAGGTAATAAGGTCATTTTAACTACGTTGATTCTTCCAATCCAAGAACACCGAATATCTTTCCATTTCTTTGTATCTTCAATTTTTTTTAATATGGTCTTATAGTTTTCATTGTATAGATCCTTCACATGTTTTATTAGATTTTTCCTAGGTACTTTATTCTTTTTGTTGCAATTACAAAAGGAATTATTTTTTTTCGCTTTTTCTAACAATTCTATTAGAGTAGATGAACACTATGGAGTTTTGAACATTGATTTTTGTATCCAGAAACTTTACTGTATTTGCTTATTTTTTTCTAGTAGCATTCTTATTTAATTAATTGGATCATTTATTATCATTGGATAAACCTTTATTTTTAGGCTTAATTTTTATTAAGCTTATGTTCTAATAAATTTTTTAATTGTTAAAAGGAAGAAAATAAATATATTACCAATTACTTATGAATCAATTTATATATTCTATAAAGCATCATTATGCCCCATACCATGATTAGCTACTAAAGAATAAGCTACATCTTATTCTTTATATATAAGCACAGGTTAACCACCAAAAGGCAAGCAATAAAAGCAGGTTAGAAGTATAGTATTGCAATACAGGAGATGTCATGGGCAGCTGTAATCATGGATCATGTGAGTGGAATTATGTGAGTACAATGAGTTCACAAAAGAACCACTGTGGGTAGGGAGAATTGAAGAAGGCTTCCCAGAGCTTTGAATGATAGACAGGAATTGGATACATGCACAGCACACATCTGGAGAAATTCGCTTACTTGGAAGATGCATTTGCCACATTTTCAGAACTGTGAAGGCATTCATGAGTTTATAAAAGGGAAGCTGTGTGGGAATGTGTAGTGTGTGTGTATGTATATACACATATATACATACTATGGAATAAATATGTATATGTATATATATATATATATATATATATATATATATATATATATATATACACACACACACATTTTTCTTTTAAGTGGTGCTTACTATGGTAAAATTGCTTTAAGAAAACTTGATTGCCTCTTTAAGTATATTTTGGCTTTTAATTGCACATATACTTTTTTAGAAATTACACCAAACTCTTTTGTTTTATTATACTGATTTAGTAAAAACTTTTTGATCACCAATTTTTCCTGTCTTATGGCTGCTCAGTTAACTTATCTCTAAGTATCAATAACTTCTCACATCTACTTGTATTTAGTTAGAAAGTAAACAACTTCACAGTTAAAATATATGACGTTCATGGTGAGGCATCAGTCATACTTCTGAAGGATTTCATTTCCTTGGCAACCTTCTTCAACCTTCTAGGTAACCTCTGATTCTTCTTTTTGTAAAAAGTCTGTGTTTTTCCACTATCTTTCACCAAGAGAACCATATGTGAATAGCTTTTCAGGTTGAATTAATGCCATAACTTATCTAATTGTATAAAACTTTTTCTTTTGCAGAAATCCTCTTAACACTGAGGTAACGTGTAAAGGATAGCCTTTGAAAAACAGGTTTACAGAAATCTAGACTGCTTTATTACTTACACATTTTTCATTCTCGTATTTATTAAGGAAAAATTGGAGTACCTACATGTGTGAAATCATATGCTAGTGGCTAAAGAATGTCATTTCTCAAGGTTTCAACTTGTGACTAAAATAATATCTGAAAAATTATTAATTTCATTAGGAGTAATAGGCATGTAAATATCTAAATACACATTCATTGACAACTCTATCCTTCAGTTGCTTAGGTCCCCAAATCTTGAAGTTATCTTTAATTCTGCTGTTTCCATCATACCCCATATCTCGTCGGTTAGCAAAACTAGTTGTCTCCCTAGAAACAATATTAAGAACTGCTCACTTCTCACCAGCTCCGCTGCTATGACTCTGGAGCAAGCCACCACCATTCCCCTGGCAGGTTATTGAAAGAGCCTTTGAACTCCCTGCTCCATCAGCTCTAGTCTATTCTATGTTGCAAGAAATGTCCCCCCACCCTCAAAATGGAAGTCCAATGCTGTGATTCCTCTGCTCGGAGGAATCCATGGCTTTTCACTCCCTCAGACTCATAGCCAGTGGCATTTGAGGCATCGAATGATCTGGCCCCGTGCACCTCACCAGCGTCACCTCCTACCATTCTCCCCTTGCTCCTCTACTTCAGCCATGCTGGCCTCAGTGTTGTTCCCTGGACCCACCAGGCTCATGCTCACTCAGGGCCTTTGCATTTGTTATTGCCATTTTCTAGCATATTCTTTCTCTCCCGCATCCCCATGGCTTGTCCCCTCTTCGGCTTTCTGGCACTTTCTTGGTGCCACTTTATTTGCCCCTGTCCCCATTTAAACTGCAGCCTTGTAAGTTGCAGTGGGGCACTGTCATTTCTATAGCACTAATCACTATGCAATGTCTTAGGTATTTCCCTTGTTTCTTTTGTACCTCTCTTCTTTTCGAAGGTAAGCTCCATAGGAGAGGATTTGTGGTCTGTTTTATTGTATTGCATGCAATATCAGTAGCACACAAGTATGTGGAGACCAGGGCGATCTAGGAAATACGAGCAGATCGGAGAGTTGAATGGAAGGGTGCTACCTTGCCAGGCTGCTAAATTTAGACTTCACAAAGTAGCTGCAGAAAAGCCTCTGAAAGTCATGATTGGGTGGATGATTGATGCAAAACAATACGATTGGGAAAACAACGCAGTAGAAACGTGTGGCGTGATCTGGGGGAGGGGCCTGAGCAGGGCGTCCTCTGGAATCTGTTTCTATGGCTCATGCTTCCCAAAGCAGGGACAGTAGTGTGTGTTCTTGGGGAAATACAGTGCAAATCAGCATGTTTTAAAGGCCTTTAGCAGTTCCTCAGTAAAGACACCTATTTAATTATGTTTAACCCTGTGCTTCCTACACTTTCTGACCCTGGGAACTTTTTTTTTTTTTTTGAGGTTGGCAGAGTGACACCCCTAAATACCTCATGGAGTTAGTAATCCACAGCAAAGCAGCATTAGGAATTACTAGTCTAGGCTTACAGGCCCAGACTGAAGTGATGGAGAAAGGAAAATGAACGAAAGTACTGGATTCAAGAGACATTTCAAAGGAAGACATAATATTTCCATAAGTCAAGTGAGAGAGATGCTCACTGAGTGATTATAAAGTTCAGAAGAAGGGAGAACAGGAGGGTCATTCTCCCCTCCCTAACCAGAACGTAAACCAGAGGAACAAGGACTGCATCTTGTTCCCTTTCTCCTTTCCTCTGCACTTAACAGATGACCGAGAGCATGATCCATACACAACACATAGGCAGGCACAGACTTCTTGTCTAGCATCTGAGTTAATACTAGCAGGGAGGACTATTCAGACGTTACATTCTAAGCTATCCATAACTGTTAAAGCTAGAATAAAAATTCTCTTATATTCTAGACATCTGTGGGTGTCTGCCTTGACTCTGGGAAAGCTTTACCCACTTAGTGAAACCCAAGCTCTCTTGTCCCCTGTTCATAGGCTCTATGGGATTCGCTTCTGCTTCCCATCTCTTCCAGTTTATTCCTAATTATCTGTCTTTTGGTTGTTGCTTTTCTCCTCCCACTTCACCTTTTGGGCTTAATTTTAAAGAGACTTAGGTAACTTTTGACTCCGTACTCTCGCTGTCTGACTTCTCCACGTCTGGCCGCTTCAGGAAACTTTACAACCCCAGCTCAGTTGGTTTCAGGGATAACAATGCCTTGGCCAGCATCCCAGATGGGCCGGCTCCAGCCTCCCCTGCGGGAATGAATTATTTACCACGGATTATTTCTAGGCATGATTCAGCTGGGTGTTCTTAGCCCCAATAAGGGTGCTGACGCAGGGCAGGATTCCAACAACGTTGATTCATGACTGCCCTCTTATTCTTATCTCCTTGCTTTTGGAGATATTAATACGGGTTTCTCAGTGTTCATTTACCTGATTTACTTACTCCATTGTCCTACTGGATTCCCAGGTAGTCTTCTCACTCAAGTAGAGTTAACAGGTTGTAAATTCAGATTTCCAGCCCTGTCACTGACTGGTTGCGTGTGACTCTGGGCAATGTATTAAGCTCTCTGAACATCACTCTCCTGCAGCTGTATAGCACAAGGACAAAAATGACCTTCATGATATCTCCCTTATGGGAAGGACCAAATGAAATAATACATGTAAAGGATTTGGCAGAGTCACTGTTACATAAGTCGTTAGATAAAAGATAGTTATTTTTGGACTCTCAGAGAAAATAAAACTTGTGAATTAAAGTTTTACTATAGAATTAATACATTTTAAATAAAATATTTGTATTTCTTTCAAATTTATACAGTGGCTCAGGCCATACCATCAAAGAATTGCTTCCTGCATATCTGCAAGTTATTTTTACTAGCATTAAAATGTGTTTTTTGCCCAAACAATCGAACAAGAAAACTAATTTGGAAAATATTAATAATTGCTATATTTATAGTTCACCTTTTTTACCAATAGGAATAATATAGTAGCGGTGGTACACGTATGAGAACCATCCTCTCTATGCAAAATATCCCATCGCAACATATACACATGTAACAAATCATCACATTGCCCACCTGAAACTCACATAATGGTATGTTGATTATTATCTCAGGAAAGCTGGGAAAAATTATTCCCAAAAGACAAACTGCCAAGAAATCAGAAATACTACTAGAAAATACTTGAGTCCTTTTTTGTGAAATGGAATGATAGTGTCTTGGCCCATCACTTCTCCCTCTCTATTCAGTAACTATTTTTGAAAGCTCAGTGTTTATTGGGAGCCTACTGTGAGTCAGGCTTTGTTTTTTCATTTATAACAATTAGAGCAATTCATCATATGAGGTACATGATCTTAAACAAAGATCTGTTTCACACTGAGATTGCTGATGTTTATGCTGCTTTTCATTCCCAAGATAATTCAACATATCTCTTACTACCAGGTGCTTACTACTATAGAATATTAATATAATTCAAACAAAATGATCTAAAATACAAAGGTTTTTTATTTCAGAGCTACATTTATCAACATTTTTAAAGTGTGGTTAAAATAAACTTTCTTTTTCAAATCAACTTAAATGTGTTCTTGGGTGATCAGATATCTTTAATCATTTACAAAAATGAAAATGGTTTTGGTTATAGTCAGATACAATTTATTGATGAAAATCTGACAGATCTGCCCTGTAAGTCTATAAAATATTTACTATTTCTTTAAGGAAATAAATGTCCAAGTTAATATGTTAATTTCAGGGTGGGGAAGGGGTTAATACTTTCGAGAAAACAAAGGAAATGTATGAAAAATGATGACTTTGACATTCAGGATAAATTATATATTCAAATTAATTTGGCAGAATGAAGCCATCTGAGGCATTGCATTTAGGCTATTTTGAACTGATTTCTCCTCCTATAGAAGGTGACCAAATACTTCCATCAAAGGAGCTAATCCCAATAACTCACATCGGAGCTCAACTTTCCTGGGCCTCTCTGCAGACAGAGTGAGGACCTCTGGGGCATTCAGGTTCAGCGAAGTCTAGTTGAATAATTGTAGAAAATAAACACCCCTAGGAAGTATGGAAAGGTGAATGGTAGTAAAATATTATTAAACTTAGGGATTTCAGCTTTCTCCCTTGTTTCTTCTGGCATTTTTCAAAGGAAATGCCACAATGACTTTGAGGCTTTTTAAGTCACATGCTGAACTTGCAATGGTATTAGAAAGGAAAGCCATTGTGAAATAGAAAAAGAAAAAAGCAGTTAGGACACTTTAATGAACACTTGAATGTACCTCAAATGAAAAACAGATGTTCTTTGTTAAGTTTAACAGCGTTTCTTATTCAGATTGAGGTAACTAAAAGAGCCAGTGAAGCTGAATTGGCTACAGCAGGATCTTGTTCTAGGAAGGTTTGTGTATTTTATGTTGTTTTGTACATAGTACTTCTCCCAGTTTTTTTCTACATTTAGATAGAAGCAAGCATTCGAAAGTTTAAGCCTTGAAGATTGATTTTATTAATGTAGTATTTTGCATTAGTAATTTTTTTTTTACCTATACAAAGAAAGTTCTGTATGTTTTAAATTTATGAGATAGTTTTAGTTTTGTAACTATTGAATCAGTCTTATTCTGGCAATTCATTGTTTTGTTTTGTTTTTAAATGCATCATTGACATACAACATAGATTGGTTTTAATGTTTTAGAACAGCAACTGATGTTATATTAAATACATTTTATTAACACCCTCTCTCCCCAATACATGTATGTCCACACCTCACCATAACCTCTCCCTCCAAAAAAAGGAAGAAACACACAAATAAAACCTCATTAAACAAAGTTTTTTTTTTTTCTGGGCAATCCATTTTAATCTATCAATCAGTGGTACTTTCTCCTATATGCCAAGATTTGCTCTCCTGAGTCAATTGATTCATTCAATGGGAATATGGTCACAAGCCAATGCTGACTCATCCCTTATGACTCTTTTTGAAAGCATAAATTATATTACTATCTAGGAAGTTTTGAGATACACTGTGTTTTCCTGCTTTAAGGGGCAGGGTTCTTTGGGTATTTTTTCCCCAGCATATATATTGAACTGCCCCTGGCATTCTGTTTGGTCATATCTGTGTCAGAAACTACTATGTCAGAAAGCAAGAAAAAATGAAGACGGAAAAAAATAATTGGGGGGGGTGGGTAGAGGTATGGATAAAACGGTGTATTAACATATCGTTAATTTTTAAGTCAATGACTTCACTAGGCATTGTATAAGGTGTAAAAAAAGACACAATCTCGACCCACAACAAGATGAGAAAAATACATGATTTATTCAGAACCCTTCAATGAGACGATGAGAGAAATACATACAGCTAAGTAGGTATTCTACTGATCTAAATGGTCGAATGTTCTTCAGTTGTTCCATGTCTCTATGTCTGTGTATATTTCAATGCCTGGCAAATTTATTCTCTCTCTCTCTTTTTTAATCTTTACATTTAAAAAGAAAATTCATAAAACAAAATTACAACCAGTCCATAAAATAAGCTTAGCAGTGCTGTAGGATGCAGAGCTGAGCGTTCGGCAGGCCCGGCCTGTGGAAACTCACACCACGGCCAGCTTCAGTATCCAATGGGAGCGGGGAGAAAAAATAAAAAAATTGCAGCGTTTCCAAAGGACAATTTCACAGGTCCAAAGCCACTTCTGAGTTTGCACCAGACATGAGAGAAGGGATGGGAAGTGATACAGCAGACCAGCGGAGACTCCATTAGAAGCCACGTGTATCTCACAGGTCGGACTCATGGTTCGTCCTGTTGTGCTACATCCCGTCACAGTAACTTTTAGGTCATGACTTCGACTTTCTCATCCTGAGTCTTCTTTCTGTTTGTTTTGTTTTGTTCTTTTCTTATTTTGGAATCTTCAGGGTTACTTTATAAATGCTGTGTTTTAAGTAGGATAGATTTTTCAGTGGGACCCAAAAAGTCATTTTCCCAAAAACAACTCTTTCTTTTGGGGCAGGGGGGAAACCAACAACTAATAATTAAGAGTTCAACCACTGCAATATTAAAAGAGGTTAGACTTAGAAATATATATATATTTTTAGCCTACGCCTGGTGTGTCTAGGTGGTCTCCCATCCAAGTCATAGCCAGACCTGACCCTGCTTAGCTTCCGAGATCAGATGAGATCGAGCATGTTCAGGGTGGCATGGCCATAGACAGGAATCAATATTTTTAATTTATAAATCAAATTGATAAATTATTGATTTTTTTAGATTATGAAAGTTTGTTTCTGAGTAAATAATATCTCTATTTTGCAAACTTGGTTGTTTAAATTTGGGGAGGGGTGTCTAGGAAGAATAGGGAACCCAATCAAAATGTCAGCTGGACCCTCTCCAAAGTGAGGCAAAGGACCAGGGCTCCCTGGGAATGGCCCTCCTCCTCGTGGAGATCAGAGAAGCCAGGAAGCGAGACAGAGCTTCGCTCTGTTATCCTGCACTAGTGGTTTTCGGCACACTGCATCTTCTCCAACTCCCAACTCTTCCTCTCATCTGAACTGTGGAGACACCTCCTTGGCAAGATTCTTTGGCAAAGAGTAGATCCTATATATCAAATACATCTTGTACGTTTACTATCCTGTTATCCACTCATAGTTCCCGTCCTTGGTTGGCGATTTCAAGTTGAAAATGCTTCTCTTGTAAATGATAATTCTACTTTTCTTGTTAACGTCTTTGTGTGTAAATGAACAGTTTACAATGAAAAGTTCTCTTACAGCTTACAAAAGCACACTCTTAAGAGCTTTGTTTTGTATACCAGGATTAAATAAGAAAATTACTTATAGTCTAAGGCATACTGAAGTATTTGATTAACTTATAAATGCGTATTCTTGTTATTATTCAACATTATAAAATATCAACCAGAAAGGATGATATCACGTTTCCTTCCTTAGTCTTACTCCTCTAAACCAGACATCCCAGCAAAAATACATATGAACTTGTATCAGCAAATTCAGCCTCGTGAGGTCTGTATGGCTTTCATCAAGACCTTTTTACTCTCTCTGCCCTCCCAGCCTTTGGCCATCCAGCTGGAAGCTGAGGGTCTCAGAACTTCCCTTTTGGGTTCTTCAATCATTGTTTATAGTGCCTCATCCCAGTGCTGCTCAGTCTACTGGTTCCCTGGAAAATTGTTTTTCTCTCAGTCAATTCCAGAAGGCAGGCTTGTTTAGAGCTAGAATACTGACACTGAAGCAACAAGCACATTCACTTGCACCCACACACACGCACACTTGTGTACTTCCACACACGTGCACACACATCCACGTGCACACACATCCACATGCACACACATGGCTCAATTAAGGATTTAGTAGAGAGCTTAACTTTTTAAAGAAGATACCTTTCCATGGTCCAAGAACATACAAGCCTGGTAAGCAATCAGGTGCCTGTGGATGTTAAGTATCCGAGATGAGCTTTCCCGCTGATTGGTGGTACACAGAAGACACTTTTTTCCCATTGCGTATGTTTTGTGGGATGGGTGTTTAATTGTGTTTCAGAACATGTGATAATTAAACATAAAATGAACATTTCACAGGCATGTCGAATAATAAGGACAATTTATTTTATATTTGCAGCGTTCATCCGCATTTTATTTTCAATATTTTACTGTTTCACATTTTGTTTGCTTTTTCAACCTCTCCCTCTTTAAGAAATTTTTTCAAGCATACATTTTCCTAGGAACAATGTAAAAAATGACTCAGGAAGCTCTTTTTTCCCTTTGGAGTTAGTTCCACCAGGTTTTCTCTAAGAGTTTTGGTGATGGTGTCTACCATAAGCCTGATGTCGTGTAGTTGCCCCCAGGGAAGAGTCTAGGAAGGTCTGGGCAACCTGGCAGGCCGTAGGAAACCATCCAATAGGCCAGGGTCAGGACAGACACCCGGAATGTCACAAAAGACTTCTCATCTTAGACGAATGAAAACCCTTAGCAGGCAGAAAGTTCAAGGGGAACTCGCATCCATCACACAGAGCAGAGAGAAAAACGTGTCTGGACAGCAAACTTTTGCTTCTCCAGCTGCATTGATAAGATGACAGCCACCAGTTCTACCATCTTACTGAGGCCAGTGTTTCTACACAGAATAATTCCGAATCTAATAAATTTTTGTTTGAATGGGCTTCACATTTATTAAAGTGAGTCTTGAATTTAGGGGAATATGATGTATACTCATGGATATAAAAACCCAAGATTCTTCTTGGGCAAAGCACTTGAGGACATTCCAAGTGCAATATTAGAATTTTATTTTAGAACCAACAGTATGTACTTTGTAAACTGTCATTATTGTCCAAATTACTGACCTAGGTATTGCTGTAGTAGTGACTTTATTAACCAGAGACATGGATCTGAGCATAACAGCTGTGGAAAATGATTGCTTATGTGATTCCCAAGAAGTACGTTTCCTTGGCAACATTCTGTTACTGAAAAACCCTTGGACTGGGGATGGGTGGTGCTCAGGAAGCACGATAGCAGGGCTGGGTGTCTTTTAGTTACTTTCATCAACCATTTTGTTTCCCATTTGAAAGTAGCAGGAAGCTTCAACCTTCTATAAATAGGAAACAGTTTTTCTATATATGTGAGGTGGTTGTTTAACATCAGCCTAAGAAATAGCAGCATGAGCAAAAGTTCAGAAAATAAAGTACCAGTAGTTCGCCCAGCTGGAAGGTGGTCCTGACCTGCCATCCAAGACCCATTTCTACTCAGCTGTTTTCAGGGTTTGCTTCTACATTTTCTGAAATGTGCACCTTTGAATCGAGTGTTGTTTCTATAGTTTTCTGTTAACTATTTTACGAAAAACAGTGTGGATATACAGGGTACAAACGATTTCAGTAGACATTTTAAAGTTAGAGCTATTGTGTATTTGAATGACATTAAATGAAATCACCAAAGAAGAGGAGACCCCTTTCCTACCTTGTCTGCCATGGGTCACTAACCCTGCATGCACAGGTGCCATCTGCAACATGAATAAAATAGGGGTAGCTAAATAAAAAAGACGTAAACTGATACATTTATTGAAAATTATTACCATTATTTGGATATCCTGAAGAAATAAAATCAATTTAATTATGGGTTTCTCTTGCAAATTTGAAGGATAAAACCAAATAATATTCCCTTAGAATCAGATCAGAGAGCATTAAGAACAGCAATGAAAGCTACCTTCTAACTAGGGACATTAAAAAGAGCGTCAGTCTCTCTGTACTGTTCTTGGAGGAGATGTTTCAGAGGTTTAAGACAGTGTGCTGTTGTCACTGTTTAAATCCCATCTTTAAGAATGTTTTTGTCACCTTGGTTTCATCCTATAAGAGCTGTAAACTTTGGATTGGTAGCAAAGATGTCCCCTCGCTCCCAGCCCCACTAACCACAACAATGTGAAAACATTGATTTCTAAATGTTATTCTGAGTGGTAGTATTTGATAACATCTTATAGTAAAGGGAAAAATACATTTTTTTTAAAAAAAGGACTTAGGTCCTGATTTTACCTTTTGTTTTTGTGACCTTGGATATGTTTATGCAGGTCTCTGAATTTAAGAGTTTTCATATAAAATGAGACTAAAACATTGTTGTCTTACAGTGTTGTTTCTAATAAAGATGGGTATCTGAGTAGAAGTCCCTTTCCCTGGGAATGCAGGGACCAGCACAAAGACAGAACCCTGATTGTGACCAGATTAGGGGTGAGTCTGCCCAGGGTGTTGCACTTTCTATGCCTGAGAAACAACTGAGGCAGACATTCTGCCAACTGGTTACCATGTTCGTTACCAAGGACCAGGAATCAGTATAACAGTTTTTGAAGTGACAACAATTCTAGTGCCTTCAGAAAGAGAATGGATTAGAAAAGTTGTCCCAATCATCTACTGCTTTCCCCCAGAAAGGCTTACTGGGTTACGACTGACCTCTCTGTAAAACAAATGAAAATAAAACTGAAAAGTTTCCTTATCAAAGCCAAGTAAACACTTTTTTGAGCCATTCAAAAGAAAGGATGTTTATTGCATAATAAATTTACAGATACAGAATTCTCATCTTTACATTAAGTGAAACCAGGCATTAGATTAAAAATATCTAAAGGGAGGTATCCGCTCACTGAAGAAAAATTTATCTCTTTTAAAAATTGATAGTTAAAAGTGATCACTTGTCTCAACACCATCAATGTACTTAGAATGCTAATGCGAGTGCTTTTTGAATCTTTGGACATCCTTTGCCCTGTGTCAGCCTCACTCCCCGCCCCTTTGCACACATATATACACATGGACAACACAACCCATTGTTCATTTTGCAGATGCAGCAGCAGCAGCTGTTGAGAGCACCTTATTTCAGTTTTAGGTACTTTTTTTGACATCCCATATGTCTTAACTGAAGGTTAGTGAGAAGGGAGGAAGTTTGGAGGAGGCTGAGGGAAGAGCTGGATGAAGCCAGTTCACTGTATTTGTGTAACCTATGGTTGACCGCCGCCATCATCAAACAGCTCTTCAAAGAGCTGCATCATTTATTTCCTTGACCTTTTAGGACTTTTCCATTCACAAATTGCCTCTCCCCACCACACACACACTTGAGCTTATAGTGATGGATATCGATTTTGAGAAACACTGAATTATGTCACCATCATTTAAAAAAAATTTCTTTTGGGAAGTCGTTGTGGTAAAAAAAAAAAAAACCCTAGACTAGTGTTCAGAAAACCTGGATTAGTTCGCCATTAAACACCCGGATAGCCATGAGCAAGTCACCATTTCGGCCTTCAGTTTCCTCATTGTGAGACAGAGTAGGGGGACTAGATGTCTGTGTACTTCATCTCCATAATTCTTTATTTCTAAGATAAATTCCTATTCAAGAAAACAATTCTTTAAAGTTTCAGTAAGATTCATGGCAACACCACCAGCACTAAAGGAATTGATTGATCACCATCGGGGAGTGAAGTAGGGACCACTGCTCATCCATCTCCTTGTCCCTAATGAAAACAAGGAGTTTCCCTGTAAACAAGGTGCCTTCCCCGCCCCTCCCAAGAGTTGGAGAGCCCCATGATTCAGGTTTCAAGGGATGAACCATTTGCCCCAGATATGAGCCTAGCACTCTGAGGCCAACGGGTTAGTCCTTTGGTGTTCTAAATGCAAATTTGGACATAGTCACCAACTGAAGTTAATTTTAACTTTTTTAGAAATCAAGAATATTCCTGATCTATCAATTGTTGTTTGCCATGTTATTGGTAGGAAAAAAAATCTGCCTGGACCACCTGGCTCAAATTTTGTGGTGTTTGCACCTTTGCCTCTCACAAAAATGATGCTTTTAAAAATAATATCTGATAAAAGAATGATGCCTTTTATCATTCACATTAATTCATAAATGATCACCTGTAACAGATAACTACTTAGACTATAATTTTACTATTCTAGTCTGGCTAAGTGCTTCTGGAGACTTGAAGCACAAAACTATGCTCACTCAAAAAGCTTGTTAATGGGTCCCTCATGACTCAGCTATCAATTTTTTAGTATCAGATATACATGCTGTAGCCATTATTACTTTCACTTAGAGCCAGATCTGACCTGACTACATCAGCTTATGAGATTTTATTTATTTTCATTTTAGTAGTAGGTAAAAAGTAGAAATAATGGTGTATAGAAAATGTATATTTTAACAAAAACTTCCAGTGTAATATTATGAATGTAGCTACTTTGTCTTTTAAAAGACTTGTTAATTTTTTGCATCGTTTATACCTTTAACGTATCCTAGGTTGTTTAAATGTGCTTTGTAAGCAATGATAAAATGACAAGTTATCATTGATCTGTCCTTTCTTCCATCTCAGAGGGATTCATTAAATAATGCATGCACCCATGTGAATTACCTTCTTCCCTATAGTATCCCCAGACCATTAGCCAAATATAGCAATATTAGCATCTTTCAACCCTTAGAAACCCTTTTGGCTTTCATTTAATTAAATTATCCCATTATGAAAACTCTTATAATGAGATTAAATTTAATTATTTATTAGACACTTATTTGCACTAGGGAACCTATCAATTATGCATGATGGAGCTAAACATTTTTCAATCCATCACCTTTTCTTTTCAAGGAAGGTGCAATTTATTAAATACATTTGGGATACTATATCTAGCTGGCCTTAATGGGAATAAGTATTTAGCCTTCTTAAAAGCTATTGTAATAAGGATTAAAATTACTATGTCTGAAAAGGAGACAAGAGAATTGCTGTCAGATATTTTACTGTTCTAGACTTTCAGTTTTTGCAAATCCTTCTAATATAGTTGATAGTCTATCTCAGAGGATTTTTCTATTATTATATGTTTACCAAATATGTCAAATATAGCTTCAATTTTACACATAGGAATAAGTATGCACTTAAATTATATAGTTCCTGAATAACTCTTTATTAAAATGTTACTATTAATAATATCTTAAATGCTGATTTTAAAAACTGTTATGAAAAATTTCAGAATACAAAAAAAATAGAATAGATGTAATGAACAACCCAGGTCACCGTCATGTATCTTCAGCCATTTCTAACTTATAGCCAACCTTGTTTCACCTGTTACCTTTCAGCCCAACTGAAGCAAGTCTGAGACATGATATCATTTTGATAACCTTTATGAAAACTGAGTATCTCAAAGGCAAAATGGTTTTTATGGTGGGTGGAATTTTTAGTTAATGCTTTGGTAATAGATGTCAATTCATGGCATAGGTTCTCCTATCAAGTCTCATCAATATGTAATTAATTTTTCTTCTGGTATGATTTGTGCTGTGTCTTAAGTCAAGATGGTAGGAAGGATATGATTTAAAAATGATAAAATACGTGCTATTGATGGCATGTATATTTTTAATAATATAATGGACTATTTAAATAGCTCCCTAATTGGCCTCCCTGCTTCTACCTTTGTCATACGAGAATTTATTCTCCACACAGAAGCTACGGTGACCCTTTTAAAAGGAGTCATTGTGCCATGATTCTGCTCAAAACCCTGCAATGGTTCTTTATTTTACTCTGGGTAAAATTAAAAATCTCCATCACAGCCATGAAGCTGCAGATTATCTGAATCCCTGATGGGTTCTCTGATCTCATCCTCCCACCTCTCCCACCGCTAACTCCACTCCAGCAACAGTGACCTTGCAGAGGCTCAGACACCTGAAGCACCTCCAGGTCTCAAGACCTCCCGCCTGCTCCTCCCCAGCCATCTCTGCGGCCTGCTTCCCCACTCACTTTACCTGTCTGACATGTTACCAGCGAGGCCTGCCCTGGGGAGCCTGGTAAACCGCACCTCCTGCTCCTACCACCTTCATGCTTTATCTTCCTCCCTGCTCCATCTTCCCTCATGGCACTCATTGTCATCTGACCTAGGTATTTCTTTATTTTTGTCTTTCCTACTAAAAGATGATTTTCATGAGAGAAGGGACTTTTTTTGCATTGTTTTCTTCTGTATCCCCTATACTAGAATAATACCTAGCATAAATAATAGGGTATTCAATGAATATTTGCAAATAAATGAAAGAAAATAACATCCAATTTTCCAAGGTAATCTATATGTTTGACTATTCATAACAATAGTTCTTTTCTGTTTGTTTGTTTTTTGTTTTTAGCTTCTTTTGTGTGGGGATAGAAGAGGATGAGGTAGAAAGGTAAACTAGGACCAGTTTGTATTGTCAAATGTAAGTCTTTTAGATATTATTCTGTAAGCCAATGTGCTTGTGGGGTCAGAGCAAAAAAAAAAAAAGATAGATTCAGGTCGGATGGGAACTGAGGACAAACTGAAGAGCTCATGACCTATCAAAAGAGAGTAGCAGAAGCAATTTATGAGACTCGGTTCAGAGTCAATCCATCTTCTGATTTAAGAGAAGCTGAACAAGTAGAATTTCGTGTGAAATTTCCCAACTGAAAAAATACTATATGAACCAGACTAATTATATCCATGGGATGCCATTTTGCAACATCAACACTGAGTGTTGGAGACCAGAATAGCATTTAAGGTAGAGAAAGAAGGATCACGTTTCTCTTTACAAAGGTCACTTGGGTGTCGCTGTGGGGAGTGGACTCACACGGCGAGAGCCAAGAGGCAGAGAACACAGCTAAAAGGCTACAGGAGTAGGTGAGGCAAGAATTATAGAGGCGTGCAGGAAGGTGGTGTCAGAAGAGGGCAAAGTGACAAGATTTTATGAACAACTGGCTGAGACAGAGGGAGGTATTCAGGATGGCTTCTGGTTTTGTAGCTTAAGAGAGCAGGAGAAGAGGCTTAGAGGCTGATTGAGGGCTGGGAATGATGATGGTAATTGGAGAAAGAACGTGACTTCAGTTACCTCTCGGTATCAATACAGAGCTATCCTTCAGGCAGTCAAAATCATGGGTCAGGGCTGAGGAGGTGAGGCCACATGGGATTTCTGAACCTTGGTATTACCAACGTCTAGGGCCAAATGGGTCTCCAATGCAGAGGGCTGCCCACTACGTCATAGGACAACAAGCAGCATTGCTGCCACCTACCTCCTAAATGCTAGTAGCACTTCCTAGTTAGGACAACTGGAAGCATTTCCAAACATCAACAAATACCCTCTAAGGGGCAAAAGTTGCCCCCAGTTGAGAACCACCGGACTAAAGATATAAATTTCAGACTCGTCATGCTTGCCTAGTGTTTTTCAAATTGTTATCTAAATATGAATAACTGGAGACATTTTAAAACACAGAAGTCGATTCAGTAGTTCTGGAGTGGACCTGAGGTACTGCCTCCCTGACAGTCTCAGCTGATGCTGAGGCTGCCAGTCCGAGGGTCACACTTGAAATCGTGAGATGGATCCGGATCTCCCAGGCAGACTGTTTCGAGCAGGGGTTTTCACCTCACAAAAGTGAGCTGTAAGGGGGGTTATGAATTAGGCTTCCCAAGTGACTATTTTCTTTTCTTCCTCTTATTTTAAAAAATTATGTATTTTTCTATTACGTCGTAAACTTTTTTACTGGGCTAGCATGATCCTCTTGTACTCTGGAATCAGTGAGAGTCCCAGCAGAAGACGGCATTCCACTCCGATGACGCAACTCCAGGGCATTTAATAAAGAACTGGTTGCGCAGAAGTAGGAAAGGTCAAGGAAACCAGGAAGGAGCTGTAAGTCTCCATGACACCGGCAACACTGGGCTGCAGAGAGCGCCAGTGCCACGGCGAAGGCCTGCTGCAGAGGAGTGTGGTCTTGGGGGAGAGCAGCCTCTGGTAGACGCACTGCACAACCACTGCACAACGTGGGACGCAGTCTGGAAGAACGCCCCTGCTTCTTTCCCCTCCAGCCCCCCACCATCCGCCTGGTGCTTCCATTTGGTCAGGTCCATTCAAAGCCTGTCACCCTGAAAGCCTGGGGGGATGGAGTCTGAAGCAATCAGAGTCCTGAAGCAAGACAGAGTGGAGAAGAGCAGAGGAGGAAGCTAGAGGGAGAAGGGGACAAACAAGAATCACTAACACACAGTACAAATGGGTATAAAAGGTACATATTCAATGTGTATTTGTCATTATCCCCACATTATGATATTGAGAATAGTTTCCCATAAGAGAGATTAAATAAAAGATGCTACTACTATGATCACAGAAATTCGGCTTTGTTTATGTTGGCTCTGGCTTTAATTAAAAAACGCCAATGAAAGTGAGACAGGGCTCAGCTATCTTTGGTTTTATTTTCACTGCTGAACATGCACCAAGGAGCTGCAGTGCTTCTTTGTGGCCATGTCCTGTCTATAGAAGCATGAAGCCAACGAGGACAAAGAAGCAGCTTGTGTGTGTTGCCCTGAGAGCATACCAGGCCAGGTGGAATTCTTTGATGAGGGCAAGGCTCAATTTTGAAATGTTGGGATGACTCCCAAACTAACATTTGTCTCCAAAAGTGACTTGAAGCACTGTGTGGTGCACAGGGCAGACTATGAGGTCAAGCTGCCATGCCATTTTGAGTCTCAGCTTCCCTCTTGCAAGGAATGAGAGTTTAGGCCAGCTCTGTAACATCATTTGGTATTAGTTTTCTCACCTGTAAAAAGGAGAACCTGTAAAATGGAAATAATAGTAGTGTTTACCTCATTGGGTTATCATGAGAACGAATCGAACTAATAGAAGCGAAGAGATTAGAATCGTCCATGGCGTAAGGAAGACCCTCAATAATTATCAGCTTTGCTGTTCTTAGAATAAAATCAATTGCCTTGTTTCCAAAGAAAAAGAGTAAAAATAAATGAGAACTTTCAAGTGCTGTGAAAGTGTTCAGAGAGGAAGCAGAGGAAGAAAACTTAAGTTGTCCCTTCATCAAGGAAGTCATCTGCTAAGAATTACTGATATTTCTCTAATTCACTTTGGAGTGCCACTGGATAAAGCTGTTGGCAATTCTCAGAGTGCCCAACGTCTCTCATTTTCTTCTGTTTGTGCATACTAATGCCATTAAAAAATAATTCCTATTTCTGTTGTAAGTGGAGCATCCACAGTGCTCTGGAACATGCCAGATTTTGTTGTTTTCGTGGAGAATTTTCCCAATAATCATCTAACATGAGAGTCACAAACTCAATTAGAGTTTTCGTCGCAATCCTTTCCAGAAGTTTAGTCCTTAAATGCAGAAAGGGCATAAGGCTTTCCTCTATTCTTCTGAATACCCGCAGTTCTTCAAAAATCTTATAAGGTCCACAGCATTCCGGAGACGAAGGCTTCAGAGCCAGTGACCATCAAATACTCGTTTCATTTTCTCTGAGTAGAAAGGGAAGCTGCTCTTGCAGTATTTGACCAGAGTTCCAGCGCAGCTTGGCTCTCTTTGTGGGAAATTTTGACCTATGTTCGAGGTAAATATTTTGATTCAAGAGCCTGAAGGAACTCTTACAACACAGACAGAAAACTGTTGGGCTCACCAGCCTCCCCAGCAGAGGCATTGCAGGCGGGTTTTAATGTGAAGTGTCTGGGTGCTGGGAACGTGTCTGCAGGCTGTGGACAGGAGTGACAAAGCTCTCGCCGTGTCTCTGCAGTTGCAATTAAAACTGCAAACCTTTTCAGCAATGGCAGCGCAAATTAGAAGGACCACAGACCTTGTCAGCAATGACACCTGGGCACACAGGTTCAAGGAGTCTTAGGGAATTCTGCTGTTTCATGGTAGAGCCTCCCGTAAACAGTCTCGTGTGCTGCCCAGACCCTTCTTTGGAAATGAAGGACTTACTCCCAGATTCAGCCATAGCCAGGGCTTCCGGAGGGTGCTCCTTAGCTGTCAGCCTGGCTGAAAAGCACAGCCTGGCCTGAGGGCACACCCTCCCCTGGGGCAGCCAGCATCCAAGGACTGACAGGGGACTGTGGGGCTGGCTTTCTAGCCCCAACTCAGGGTAACTGAAGGGCCTTCCTGGAGTTGGCCTTCCAGTCACTCCCTTTCTCTGCCACCCTACTGTCCTCCCTGCCCTTCCACGGTAGACCCAGCTGCACTCCCTGATGAATATGCTGCATGCCAAGAAGCTTTGATCCTTTCTAGGAAACCCAGCTTGTGAAACCCTCAGGTAACAGAGCAAACGAAGCAACATACCTTCATGCAACATATCTTTAGGAGCAAGATTTGTAGCATCCGTTATTAACCAAACAGAAATTCGCATGACCGAGTACCCAAAGATGATGCACACGTTGCCAGTCAGGAGCCACACCACAATTACAGCATTTCTGTCAAGCTACACAACAGCATTGCCATTTGCTTTTGGACACAATTAGGTTGTTTTTTTAGTTTACATACATAATTTGTATTTTTCCTTTTTTATAATCAAAAATACAAAAATGGCTATTGTTTTTTTAAAAAAAATTGTGACATGAAGATTGTTTTACAGTCTGTATATTTCAAGTAAATTTCCCATGCAGTAAAATAAATGGCACACCAAATTTTGTGCTTAGGTGTTTATGACCATTTTATCCTAGGAAATGGTCCATGCCTTTTACTGGAGTCCCATAGGAGTTCATGACCCCAAAAAAGGTTAAGAACAATTGGTATAAAGTAAAATGAGAAGCAGAACTAGAATAATATCCTGAGCATATGGAAGGAACTCAAATGCCTGCTGAATATCCAGGGGCAGTAGGAGTCGTGAGTGGAAGAGACTGAGCAGCTCTTGTCGAACATGCTGACTGCTTGCCTGTGGGCACACCTGGGGCTGTCATCACCGCCACCAGCCAGGAGCAAGGGATGCCTAAGATGGAGATGGAACACACTTTTATTGACATTTGAAAGTTAGTCTCCCTGACTTTTTGCTCATCTTGAATTATCTTCTATTTCTGACTCTCCAAATTGCTTCCTTTGCCACGTCTTTTCTTTTTGTTCTTTCTTTCATGCTGTAGAATTAAACTGTGGCTCTTTCACCTATGACATTGGTTTGGACTATGATATTTCAGCTTGTATCATTAAAAGATAAGATCATTTAAAAATCTATATTCATAACTACAATCATAATCATTGTACCTAACCAATAAATAATGATTTCTTTATATTGTCAAATATCCAGTTAATGCCAATTTATATAATTGCCATTTTTTCCACAATTTTGCATCAGTCTCATATTGCTTTTTAAAAGTTTGTTTGAATCAAAAAAGGTCCACAAATTGAAATTAATATTTTTTAAATCTTTTTTTACTTCTCTCTCTCTCTCTCTCTCTTCATTTAGTACTATTAGTTGCAAAAGAATTCAAGTCATTTGTTCTGTAGAGGTTGCCACAGTCTGGATTTTGATTGCATTCATATGCAGTGTTTTAATGTTTCTCTGTCATCCATATTTCCTGTAAATTGTAGTTAGACTTTTAAATAACTCTATGATATGATGACCTCCAAAATCTCCTAGTCTTATTCTGAAATGTTATTGCTTTTTAAATATACATTTTTTATTAGGTCACTTTCTTTCTTAAACACCAAAGATACCTGATTAGGCAAAAGGATGTCAGTCCTTCACGAGCTGGACCCACGACCATTTTCCACCTGACTTCACAGTGCTCCTTTCTTTCCCAGTCACTACACTGTAATCAGATTGACTTATGATAGGTCCCCCAACAAGCACAATTATTTTTTAATGTTTTTAGTGTTTTTTAAAGTCAAAAAAATAAAGTATGCACTTTAAGAAGTGAAACAATGTACATATTTAAAGAAAGTTAATAACCTCCCCTGAACCCCATTCCATTCCCATTCTCTTCACCAGTGCCAACAGCCCAGGGTGTATATTTTCATAACTTTCCTCATTCTTTTCCAAACATATATATTATTTATAAGGTTTCATTCTTGTTTTCAAAAACGGCATCACAGTATGCACACTCCTCAGTAATTTATTTTTTATTTGAAAGTGGATATGCCTCCAGGTTTATAGATATGGGTCTACCTAGTTCGTTATAGAAGCAGCATGCAATTCTTTAGTGCCCATGGGGTACCCATGTATTCCTTGACTGGTGGATGATCAAGTTTGTTCCATTTTTTCCATTACCAAAATGATACAGTGAAAGCCCTTTGCAGGAGTCTTTTCTGTTTCAATAGGATACATTCGCAAAGGTGGAAGTATTCCATACAGGGTACATAAACTCTAAAGTCTGTTTTAATGAATACTACTAGTTTGTATTTCCAAGATACCGTGGCATTTTCCACTCTCACTAGCATCCAATGTGAGTGTCCATTTCGTCACAACTCTACCAGCATTGATTGTCATTCCTGGAGCACTTATGTGGGGGTCAGTTTCTTTGGATTGCAAAAATGATGTATTTCTTTTCATATGTTTCTTGGTATTTAGAGTCCCTCTTCTACTATTTGTTTATTTTCTTTGAACAATTTCCAATTTCTAATCATTATGGGGGAGTTTTGCTTGTTTAAGATTACTAGCTCCATTTCTGTCACATATTTTCCCCATCTACCATTGACTTCAGTTACGCTATCTTTTGCCATACAATAATTTAAAACCTTTAGTAGTTCACTGATGCTAATCTTTTAAAATCTCACTCACCTGAAACTTCTGTAGATGGTACCCTGGTTTTCATTCTAATAATTTTTTATGCTTGAATCATTAATCCATCTGGAATTAATTTTGATATAGAATATATAAGAAAATTTTACTTTTTCCCAACCAACTATGCTTGCATTATTTATTAAATAACTCAATTTTCTTCACTGAATTGAAATGCCACCTTTGTCATAAATTGTTATCTATTTATACTTGGATTAATTTTTGGCATTTCCTTTCTTTTTCTCTAGTTTCTCTGTATATTCCTATGCCAGAAGCTTAGTGTTTTAATTAGAGTAATCTCATAGTAACTTCTATTATCTGGAAAATCAGGTCCTGCCTTAGTCTTCAGTTCAAAATTTTGAGGGATATTCTTAAACATTTAAAATGTTCATATGAACTCTGAAATAATTTTACCCAGTTCATCACCCTCAATTGAGACACTTTTCTTTGAATCATATTACTGTATATGTTAACACTTTAAAATTTTTATAATTTTAAAATACTAAACCTTTCCATCTTTGAGCATGGTGTATTTATTCATACGGGCTATAACATTTAATGATAATTCATTATTTTCTTTATAAAGTTTATATCTTTTATGTTAAATTTGTACCGTGGTTCTCTTGTCATTTTTGTTGCTATTTTGAATGAATTTTTTTATTTCAACCAGGGATCACTCGCACTCCCCATTTGCAGCTCATTATTGCTAATAAACCCTGGACTTCTCCTTGAATCTGAGAGAGAACAAGGGCACTCAGTGCCTCTCACTGAGGTCTGGGGCAGTAGATCACAATTCGTGCTTCCCTGAGGGAGCCCACGAGATGGTAACTAGCCCATTTGCTTCCATTCATTTTCAGATGGCTCACTCCTACTAGCTCGTGGAACTGGAGGGACCCTACAGTGGGCAGGATAACACTCAGATCCCAAGGCTGGGGAAAGACCATCACATGTAGCAGGCTGAGCTGGGCACAGAGACTTTCCTTCAGTGCTTAACAGAGGGTGATGACTGGACAGCCCTCAAGAACAGGAATGTCGTCGACATCCCTTGTTCACTCATTTGTCTTCACTGGAGAGACCTTAATAGTCTGGCTCGTGTGGATGATTAGTGAAAACAAAACCAAAGCAGACAAAGAAAAACTATAATTCATTTGAGAGGGGCCAGGTAACCTGAGGGAAGACAGCAATTGAAATCTATGATGGGTAGGTTCCAATGAAATAGAACTTCAGTAAAAAGGCAGCAGAATATCCGAGGAGTGTTTGGAGCATAGGAAAAGACTTTCTGGAACTAAAAGCCATTATTATCTTTTTTTAAAAAAAATAGGTAAACTGAAAAAGAAAATGGCCACTTCTAGATACGTAATCAATTATTTGAAGGATCAAGTGGGAGAAGAATCTCATGACTTAGGACAAAAATAGATGAAAATAATAAGGTAAATCTTTAGAAATTTTGCTATACCTCAGAGATCTAATAAAGCAAAAGTACTTATATGACATAATATTCAAATATATAAGGAAAAATTCTGGAAATAGAAGATGTTTATTAAACCCTAGTACAATGGGAGACTTTAATAATTCCTTCAGAATTTGACAAGTCTAGTAAATAAAAATAGTAAGCAAATAAATAGATCATGTGAATTATATAGTCTACAAGCATGAATTAGTAGAATATATACATTTATATAATCCTTCTTACTTTTTTATTTTCATGGGATACTTACAAAATAATATAATATATTTGGCCACACAAAAAAAAACTTTGAGTAAAATAATTAGGATTTTCAATATCTGAGCTTTTGTAATATCTGATCCTTATCTAATAAAACTCAACAGAAATCATTAAAAGAAAACCAAAAAACTCTTAAGTGTTAGAAATTAAGAATGACACATAGATTCTGTGTTTAAATAACCAGTAACTCAAAGAAGAAATAAAATAGAAAGTAAAAATTGTTCAGAAAGTACTGGTAGTAGTACTAACAAAAAGCAGTTATTGAATGCTTACTCAGTGCCAAGCACAGTTAAGCCATCTTACCTAAAGGATCTCAACCTTTAGGATAACCTTAGGAGTTATGTATATCATTATCCCTGTTTGACAGATGAAGACACTAAAGCTTAAAGAGTTTAGTAACCTGCCTGAGGTAAACAAAAAGAGAGAAGAGTTGCCATTCAAAGAACTTGCATTCTTAACCACCATCACATAAGAACACTTCTTAGTGAAACCTCTATAATATACTAATATGCATATGCCGATAGGTTTTGGAGAGCAATATATAGCATTAAGTGATTTTAAAAGAGTCTGAAAAAAATTATTTAGTTGCAGTAATGAGAAACTAACAAAATAAATTAAAGATATCAGGCTAAAAGTAATGAAGACTGGAGTTAATGAAATAAAAAGAATAAAATTGAAGTGCACTCAATTTTATTTGAAAAGACAAATAAATAGGAAAACATTTTCTATGCCTGATTTTTTGAAAAGGGAGTTAAAACACAGATAAGCTACATTAATGATAAGGAGCTATAACCATATGAGTGAGAGAGATAGACCAAGGAATACATTAGTTGTTTTTTTTTTTTTTTTTGGTAAATCTATACCAATACATTATAAGAAATGAATAATTTTTTAGCAAAATTTAAACTAAAAATATTGACTCAAGAAGAAACTTAAACATTAAAATGATTGAAAACCATAAAGTAGTTTGGAAAAATAAATAAAGGTCTATATTTTAAAAGGCATCAGTACTTCCAAGGACAACCAAGATGGCATAAGCCTGCTGTAGCCTCTTTCTCCAATTGATTATGAGGGAAATGCTGGACAAACTACAGAGAGCAGCGGTTCAGAACTCTGAAAAGTAAATAGATGCAGGAAGATTGGAAAGGAGAGTCAAAAATTAAAAAGTGAATCATATAGGAGTGAGTCTTTTGTTTTTTCTCATTCCCCTCATGGCTTTGGCTTGAGGGTGGCCAGAGATACGGGAAGCAAGAATGGAGAAAAACACTGTCTTTCTGGCCAGCCAAAAAGGTAAAATCTTTAGAGTTTTTTTTTTTTTCTCTTTCTTCATCCTTCCCTCTCCTGATGGCAGCCTCAGGTAGGTAGCTGGGGAGTAGAAGGTGCAGACCTCTAAAACTCAGAGAAACTCTGTCTTTCCTCCAGAGGAACAGACCCTATATTTGGAATTGTGTTGGGAAATCCTGTTGTTTTTTTCTCACTTTAATGTTTCTGCTTTGATTTATGGGCAGGCCCCAGACAAGAGGCCGCAGATGTAGTTTTAAGAGAAACTATTTTTTCAGCCAAAGGAAGGATAAAAGAGAGCCCTGAGCACAGTAGTGTAGTGGGGTCAGAAAGGAGGAAGGCAGAAAAGGGGACTGATTCTGGGTATGAACTGGCAAACATTCTGGGCTCACACCTGAGCTCGGCATGCCTGGGAGAGATCAAAAAGAACATGAGAGAGGCTTCGAGAATTGCACTGCTGCATCAGCCACTGCCAATACCCACATTAGGCTTTGAAACCTACACTGGCACCGACAAAAAGTAAGATGGAACTTGCAGTCTGAAACTAATCAGACTCATTGTCTTCTAAAATTAAAAAAAAAAAAATTCTCACAGGACCCAGAGTTTTACAACACAATAATCAAAATGTCCAAGATACAATTAAAAATTACCTGACATACAAAGAATAGGAAAAATGTGACCAGTTCTCAAGCAAAAAGACAATCAATAAATTCCAGTTTTGAGATATTAGAATAATAAAAAATTTTAAAGAAGTTATTACAACTATGCTAGACGAGGTAAAGATTATTGAAATAAAAGAAAAAATAGAAGTTCTAAACAATGTAACAGAAACTCTAGAAAAAGAACAAATATAAATTTTAAAATTGAAAAATATAGTATCTGAAATTTAAAAAATTATTGGCTCAATAATAGAATAGAGATGACAGATGAAAGAATAATTGAGCTTAAAATATATCATTATAATTTAATCTGAATGATAGGAAAAAAGAGATTAGAAAAAAAATTAATAGAGTATCAGGGATCTATGGGACACTTTCAGAAGGTCTAGTATTTATCTACTGGAGTCCAAGAAGGAGAAGTAAGAGAAATTGAGGCAGGAAAAAATTAAAGAGAAAAGACACCAAGTAGGTAGCTCTATCTTTAAAGAAAGAATAATTTCTATAATTTTAAAATTATTTTATATCATACAGAAAGATGATAATTTTTCTTATTTATTTTATGAAACAGCTTAATATTAATATCAAACCTAAATTTTAAAAAGTATGAACAGACCAGTCTCACTTGTAAATGCAAGATTTCCCAGTCATTAAAGGAATTTGATTAGCAAATCAAACCTAGTAGTGTGGTAAAAGTGTAATACACCATTACCACATCAGGTTTATTGCAGGAATTTAAGAATGGTTTAACATAAGGAAATCTACCAATACATAAGTCATTACATTGGAAATTTGAAAAAAAAAAAAAAACCAGCACTATGAATATATCACTAAATGCAAAAAAAGTATCTTGTAAATTCAATAGCATTCAAAGTATGTGCTCAATAATGCTACAAAAAATTAGCATCAACTAGGAAAAAGATATATATAAAATAGAGTTAACTAAACAGAAGGATTATTGAGATATGCAGAGAACTGAATATTAACCTGAGATCTTCAAGGTTTCTAATTGAACTATAGGCATCACAGTGTAAAGGAGTCGTGTGGACAGCACAAAAGTCCTGTGAGGACTGGAGACCAGTTGATTAGAATCTTGTGCCAAAGCCAGCTTCAAAAAGATTGTAATGTGAATTTGTTACTCAGACATGGACCATCAGATATTTTTAGAATGAGTCTTTTCCATGTGTTAGTGCCTTTGAGGAATTTCTTTTAATATTAATTTTTTTTCACCTTTGAAAGCCAAGCCCAACAGCTAATTTGAACAATGCTTAAGAACAAATGAACCTAATCAATATACACAGAACTTCGCACCTAACAGCAGGTCACACATTCTTGTCAGGCACACACAGAACATTCTCCAGGATTGATTACATGTTAGGCCACAAAAAAATTCTTAACGAATTTAACAAGATCAAAATTATTTCATGTATCTTATCTGACCACAACGGAATGAAACTAGAAATCAATAACAGCAAAGGGGAAAATTCACAAGTACCTTCCTGGACACTGCACAACACAGTCTTAATCAACTAGTGGGTGAAAGAAGATATCAAAAGGGAATTTTAAAAGTATCTTGAGATAAACAAAACAAAAACACAACATGACAAAAGTGGATGCCAAAAAAAAAAAAAACAGTGCTAAGAGGGAAGTTTATCTCAATAAATCCTATGTTAAAAAAGAAGATCTCGAACAACCTAACTTACACGACATCTGTTTGTGGATGACATGATATTATATGTAGAAAACCCTAAAGTCTCTTCCAAAAAAACTGTTAGAACTAATAAACAAATTGAGTGAAGTTGGATACAAAATCAGTTGCATTTCTATACATAAATGACAAACTATCCAAAAAGAATAAACTACTTAGGAAAAAAACTTAACCAAATGAAAGACCTGTACACTGAAAATTATAAAACACTGATGAAGAAAACGGAAGAAGGCACAGATAAATCAAAAGGCAACCCATGTCATAGATTGGAATAATTAATATTGTCAAAATGTCCATACTACTCAAAGTGATCTACAGCTCTAGTGCAACCCCTTTCAAAATCCCAATGGCATTTAGAAATAGAACAAACTATCCTAAAATGCACAGTTCAATTATAAATACAGAGTTTCAGTTATTCGAGATAAACCATCTCTGGAGATCTAATGTATAGCAGTGTGGCTGTAGCTAACAATACTGTATGCTGTAATTGAAATTTGCTAGGAGGGTAAGTCTTAACTGTTTTCATCACACACACACAAACACACACAAAGTAAAGGGTAACTGAGATGATGAACATTTAAATTAGCTTGATTGTGGTGATTATTTTACAATGTATAAGTGTATCAAAACATTGTCATACACCTTAAATAGAATTTTTTTGTTGTTGTTAATTATTCTTCAGTAAAGATGGGCAGGGAGGAAAAAAGCCTAGTAAGAGAATGTGAAAGTTCTAGCTTGACCTTCTTTAATAAGAGCGGCTCAGGTAATACAGTATGTACTTTGCTGACTCGCTCCCTGAAAGCCTCGCCGACTGCATGTGGTTATATGCAGGGCGTTTTACACATCTCATTACAGGGGATTCCCACTGCCTTTCAGGTCTCGCGTAACCTGCACAACGTGGAGCTGTTTTTTATTGTCGTTGTTAATAATTAATAGAGAATAGAATACATGTCCTGACATTTTTGCTCTAAAGCAGAGATTTAATAATATAATTAAATACTATTTGCTATATTTTTAAATATTTATGTTATGTTCAGATACTAAAGGAAAAGATAAACAAATAAGCCCTATATGCTGAATCATAAATCCTTTTAGAATAAAAAGAATGAAAAGGTCATGAGAGTTTCCTTGCTGTATGATTTGGGGGAATCGCTGGCATTGTGATAAAGTATAAATAGTTCAGTCTTTGAAATGTGGCAGGACTAGGTTTGAGTTGCAGGTGTCTTGAACAAGATGCTTTACCTTTTTCGGTAGTTCAGTTGTCTTGACTGTAATGATATACAGGTTTACACAGGTTTAGCACAGTTCCTGGTGAGCACTGGCTGTGCAATACCATTTCTTTCCTTCCTGAAGCATAATCACATATTCTATCAGCTCGTCCACTTTTCTGATGATTCCTTGTCTTTGTACTTTTGCCATATGCTTCCATGTTGCACCCCTGTTCTTCTCATTACACATTCGTCCTAAATGTTTTCTACGGCTGTCATGCTTTATCTATTACCTGGTTTCTGGGAATTCTCAAAAGTTATTTCCAGTTCATGTCTGATCCCTAAGATTTAGACAACTGAAAGTCTCCACCTAAATATCTCATAGGTACTTCACACTTAAGGCATACAAACTGAATGTGTCACCTTCCTTTAAACCTGCTCCTTTATTCTTCATCTCCTTGGATACCACCACTGAGTACACTGATCCCAAGGGAGAGAACCATGAGTCAGTGGCACAGCTTTCTCGAAGCTCCCCCAGCACATAAATCATTCTGTTCCAACTAGTCACCTTCCCAATATTTTTCAGGTCTCTTTTTTTTCACCCAAGGGCACTTATCTATTTTTGTCTCTGGCCTAGGTCCTTATATCTCTACTGGACCATGGATCTAGTCTCTTACGTGGTGCTTCTGCTTCTTCTTTGTCTCTCTGACTTGTATCCTTTACACAGCCCACCAGCATAACCTGTCTAAAGTAGACAGCAGTGTCATTTCTCTTCTTAAATGTCGGCAATGGCTCTTCGCTGGTGCACTGATAAGGACACGATGTTGTTTCCACCTCCTGTCCCTTCACCAGTGTAGGTTCATTTGTCATTCCTGGCTTTCCTAAATGACCTCCACCCATTCTTCAGTGTTCAGCTCAGTCCTCACCTGCAGTAAGTCATCACTGACTACCACACTCCTCTCTGTGCCCCCAAATATTCTCACTGTGTATCTGGCTGCCTGTTCGAGCATGGGCTCCATGAGGGCAGGAAACAGATCTCAGTCATCTGCATTCTTAGCACTTGGCACACTTGGCCCCCATGAGGGACCAAAAGCTGCTTGTTGACACGAATTGAACTAATTCTTATTTGCCCAGTTTCATGTTAAGGATCACTTTGCATCAGAATGACAAGTTCTATTTATGGTTATGTTTTTTAAATCTTTATATCAGATTGTCATAAAATAGAAGAATGTTTATATTCCTTCTTTTAAAAAATTCCTTATTCTTGGCTTCCCATCAACATTCACTTACGTTGGCACAAGCAAGCCATTTCTTCTCCATGTTCATTCTGTGGGTCTCTAACATTCAAACTATGTTCATAGCAACCTATTTCCCACCCCACCCCACCCCTGCCCCTAAATTTGCCTAGAAATTGGATTGTAACCAGAGAAGGAGAACAGTCCCCACTGGAATCCCAACCAGGAGTATAAAGCTCGGTGACTTTGGCTTAATCATCCTGCTTGTTAGAATAGGAAGCTTGAATTAGCAATTATAAATTCACAGCCCACAAATGCTGTTTGCTCCAGACAGTGCTGGTCCGTATGCTGTTTTGGAAAATTATTTTTAAGTGCAACATTTAGAGATCAGAAACTTTCTTATGAAAAAAAAAAAATAAGGATTTCTGGCTTCTCTCCAAAACTCATAAGATCCAGTACCTGTGAATCCATATTTCCACATGACGAGAACCCGCAGGGGTGGAACAGCGATGACCCACTCATGGGAGCTGGCCCCCACACTGCGGGCCCCCACCCCCGACTTCCCATTCACTTATACTGGCTCCTAAAGGCATTGCAGCTTGCCAGCGACATCGGAGATGTTCACCCTGGTCTTGGAGATAGCGCTGATCTTAGATATGTGGAAGTCTCTAGATCTGTGAGGCTCAAAGATTCACAAGAACTAAAGAAGTATTGCTGAATAATATGACGTAATTAAGAGAATCAGCATTACTGTAAAACAGAAACATCTTTCTAAGTGGTATGAGAGTAATACAGTTAAGCATATTTTTTTACTACAAAAACAAAAACAAGCAGGAGCATATTTTATATCTACCTAAATGGTGAGATGTCAGGGACAGATTTTCAAAGCATTAAAAGGGAATTTACCCACCTGATCTCTGTTAGTGTTAACAAGAACTGCCCTGCTGGGCACCTTGAATGTTCCTTCAAGGTGTTTCTCTGAGTATTTGTGCAGTCAGCAGTAAAATGTGCCGCTGGGTATAACTCATGGAGATACTCTTCAATTATAGCAGAATTTAGAAATTTTTCTAAATTTCAGTGCAACTATATTCACTTAGAAGCATTCTTTTTAAGTGGAGGGAAATTGAGGAAAAATTACAGGGCCTTATATTGAAAGGACATGGGTTTAAAAATAAAAAATACGGGACACTATCCCTTTGTCCTTAGCATCTCTTACCTCAGTTTCCTCTTCTGTAGAACAGGTTTGTTACCTGATCTTTCTAATGCCAGGATTGTCGTGGGCCTTCAATGAGATTAATTAAGTAAAATAAAGCAGACGTAAATTTTGGATTTTGCTATTTAGTCAGTAGCTCTTACAACAGGTGCAAAATTTTTTTCTCCTCATTTTCTTAACTTTTCTTCCTTTACACCCACATTCTCCCAGCTCCTGTTTTCCACACTGGCTAGCATGAAGGCACCCCTTATTCCCTTAGGGCTGGAGGGCGTTCTGTCATGCCAAGGCCCCAGCTCAGTCACTCCATCGTTTGTCCACTGCCTGGCTACTCCTGAATTTGTTCCTAGTCGCTCATTCTAATTAAATAATAATTCTTGATTTACTTCAATGTTAGAAATCAAGTAAGTACTAACATTCTATCTGGAAAGCCATTAGTTTCACTCCTCAATTACTAAGAATAAATTAGAAAAATCTTTTGCATCATATTTTACTATTTTAAATTCATCAGGGTCTACTTGCTCAGTTTGGTAGAGGAGTGCATGGTACCAACTGAAAGATAACGGCGTCAGCCAACGTGCCATTCTGAGAACGATTCATTTTCAGATTGAAGCACCGTAAGCTATACTCCTAAATACTCAAAATGTGGATTCAAGAGAAAGTTGTGTCTCTCCCTCCAGGGAGCACTGCCATTTCCTAAGAGGAAGGTCCAGTGCTGATTTTGACCTTTGCCTTCCGAAGAGAGAAAAGCACTGTCTGAAGAGTAATCCTGATGGGAAAAGATTGATGCTGATGATGTTACAGCATCTTTTGTTCATTTATTCATTCAGGAACCACTTATATATGAAGTAAACATACAACGGTGCTAAGGCCTTGAGGCGGTAAAAGCAAAACATAGTTGCTGCTTCGAGGAGCTTATACTCCAGGAGAGGGGGTGGAGCATCCCCTGGAACAGTCTCCTGAGGAGGCGCCCCAACCCCGCCCCAGTTGGTCAGGGAGGCCAGGGCGGCCCCACCTGAGAAGTCCCATGTGACTGGGCAGGAGGATCTGGGGAAGGAGAAGTCAGCCCTCCCTCGGGACCTTACAGTGCTTAGAAAAGAAGAAATCTGTAATGGAGGTTAAGCTCTTTACATAAACCTTCCTAAAAATGTTTGGGGAACAGACACACCAGTTTAAAATACATGCAGGCTGATGACATCACCTATGTGAAAATGACCAATTACCTTATCAGATGGTGCACCATCTGGGGTCTAAGCGCTTCTCTTACTGAGGGTGGGAAATTGGACACACTCTTAAAGATCTGGAGATGACTGTGGGTTTGGCAAACACTTGAAATTGTAGTTGCAATCTCTGAGATGCAGTGAATTTTTAAAAGTAATATAAGCGTGGTAACAAAGATTCTAGTAATACATAGTAGGTGAAGAGGTAATTGTTTTGCTCTTTAAAATCAGAAATAATTTATATCTACTGAAAATTGGAAATAATAATTAATACCTGTGTCCATCTACCCAGATAGCGAAAATGTGACATTTTTGTCTTGTACTATTCAAATATCTTTTTCTTTTTCTTCAAGAAATAATACATTAAAGAACCAGTTGAATCCCACTGTGCATTTTCTTCATTTTCACTCTCCTTCCTCCCCTCTTCTCTACCCTTCTTTCCTCTACCTTTCTCCCCACTTCCTCCCTTTCTTCTTCCCTTCCTCCCTTCTTCCCTTCCTCCCTTCTTCCTTTCCTCCCTTCCTTCCTTCCGTCCTTCCTTCCTTCCGTCCTTTCTTCCTTCCTTCCTTTCTTCCTTCCTTCCTTTCTTCCTTTCTTCCTTCCTATCCCCCTTCCTCCCCCTCTTCCTCCCTTCCCTCCTCCCTTCCTACTATCCTTCCCAAGGCAACTACTATTCTGTGTTCATTTTCCTGGTCTTTATATTTTCACTACAAATCTGTGTCTATGTGCAATTCATATTATCGCATATTTTAAAACTTAAGTAAAAAGTATCCTATAATCTGTTATCATCCTTATACTTTCTTTATTGCTTCAAGTATATTTTATAAATATACATACATACATGTATATGTTGCTATTTGGAGCTCTAGTTCATTTCTTTTACTGTCATAGAATAGAGAATATAGAATATACCACAGTTTTAAAACTGATTCTCTTGGTGATGGAAATTTAAGCTGTTTCTTCTTTTTAAAATTAAAAAAATATTTATTTAACTATTTGAAACAATGTTGTGGATGGTTTTGTATACCTTTCTTTGTGCTCATGTATTGGAGTTTCTCTAGGAAATATATAGAAATGAAATTTCTGGGTGCGAGGGTGTCTTTAACAAAATTGGTATACTTTTGCAAACTCTTACTAGCAATGGATAAGAATTTCTATTATTCCAATTTCACCAATTGGAATTGGCAGAATTTATAGTTTTGGTTGGTCTGGGATTTTTTAAAATTATTTTTTATAGTGACATTTTAATAGTAAGGCATATATTTATATTGTGTGTTCACTTCCTTTAGTTAGATTTCTTTCTGTCACCACATATTTGACCCCCTTTACCTCATCTAACTCCCTCCTCCCCCCACCCTCTGGTAACCACTAGTCTATAGTCCATGTCTATGAGTCTCTGTCCTGTTTGTTTGTTGCTTTTAGGTTTATATCCCACATATAAGTGATGCCATGTGATTTTTCCACTTTTTCTGTCTGGCTTATTTTACTTAGCATGAGTATCTTGAAGTCCATCCATGTTGTCGCAAATAGCAGTATTTCATCTCTTCTTATGGCTGAGTAATAGTCTATTGTATATATGTACCACAGCTTCTTTAGTCAATCATCTATCGTAGGACACTTTGGTTTCCTCCATGTCCTGGCCACTATGAATAATGCTGCTATGAACACTGGTGTGCAAATATCTTTTGGGATATGTGTTTTCAAGTCTTTGGGGGTAAATACGCAGTAGAGGGATTGCTGGATCATATGGTAGGTCAATTCCTAGTTTTTTGCTTTCTATAGTGGCTGTGCCAATTTGCATCCCACCAGCAATGTATGAGGGTTCCTTTTTCTCTGCATCCTCTCCAACATTTGTTATTACATTTGTTGTTACTTGTCCTGTTGATTATAGCTATTCTAACAGGTGTGACATGGTATCTCATTGTTGTCTTGATTTGCATTTCCCTAATAGCTAGTGATATTGAGCATCCTTTCACATTTGTTGGCCATTTGTATGTCCTCTAGGGAGAAGTGTCTGTTCAGGTCCTCCTGGGCTGAAGAGTTTTAAATGGTATGTTATTTTAATTTGCGTTTTCTTAAATAAGATAATGCTTTAAAATTTTTATGACTAGAAAAGGTGCTCTTAGAAAACAACATAACTGAGACTCACATATCAATGTAACTGTACCAAGGAAGAAAAGGTGCTTACGCAAAACTAAAACCTTCCACCAAAATAGTAGCATTAGAATTTTTTTTATTAAGATAACACAAAGCATTAGATTTTTTTTAAATCACAATTTCCTATTCTTGTTGGTCTGACATACATACTTCTTTAGTTATGTCATCCTTCCAAGATGTGGACTGCTACAAATTTTCTACTGTTATAATACTAAGAATTAAAATTATTTCTTTACTATAGAATCTTCCTGAGAGCCTAGAAATTTACATCACAATATGTGATGTCAGTTTCTTCCATATGGTGACCTACCATGGAAACTGAAGCATGGAGCCACTGAATTTAGAAAGTATAGGCCACCAAATCATAGAATTCTGTAGCTGAGATGGCCTTGGAGATATAGAGCCTGACTTCATGAGTCTACAGAGCAAAATTTTTTGTAGATTTATCTAGCTTGGCTCCCCATGCTATGTAGCTTCCTTATGTTATCACTAACTCTGCTTTATTTTATGTGGTTAATTAGGAAATAATCATATATATCCTTTACTAGTAAAGGAGAAAATGCCATGCCCTTTGAATCATAAACATTGCTTATCTGTTTCCTGTTAATGTATAACTTTTAAGAAGATAGATTACTACTTTAAAGAATTTAAAAGAAATCCTTGCAGTATAAAATAATACTGAGTACTGAAATACATGTGAAGTGAATATAAAATTAAATTTAATATACTTAAAATGTGGATACTTTACTTCTGGTTTAACTTTAACCATTGGGACACAGTTGGTATACTTGATCTTTTAAATTTAATTTACTTCTGTTAATATAAGGAAACTTGTGGTATTTTTTAGTCACAAATTTGTGTATATTTTATCAACTTGTGATGCAGAGTAATTTAGTCTTCTACGTAGTACTTCGTTACCACTGCATAAATATTACTTCAATTCAGTGTGATATAATTTTCATTACGAAAATAAAGCTTATATCTACTTTCATCTGGTTTTGATTCCTTCATTTTTTATTATAAGAGCTCTTTGTAAATATTATGCAATTCATCTGTAGTTCTACTAAAACGACTAGTTTTACTCTAGCGAATGGAAGATCAGATGGTAGCCGTCATACAAGTGTTCTGTTCCTTCTCATCTTGTATGCCATTAGTAAAAATAAGGGTGATTGTGATGTATAATGAAAATGTAGATTCATAACATGATTAGCTTGATGTAAAACAAATTTTAAAGTGCCCGGGGCTTTTAAGACATTACGCTGGATCTGTGCCCAAGCCGTGTATATAGAGTGCTTTTGCTATTGTAAGAGCCTGGGATCAACCTGTTGACTAAAATACCAAACAAACCCCCGCATGGCACATGGAGGGAACCATTGTAATGGTGTCTGCGCGTGCTGGGGGTTGTGTGTGTGTGCGTGAGTGTGGGGAAGAGTGCGTTGGAATATCTCTACATTCCTCTAAGAGTCTAAGAGAACTAGAAAGGAAGGAAATCTTCAAAACAACTTTGGAACCACGGCACTAATACATGTCTGCATGATTGGTACAAGTATAGAACCCTGGCTGTAAGTGAATAGCATAAGGATAAACTGAACGAAAGATGGTCGTTCTATGGCACTAAAACAGATTTAACCTTAGCCCTGATAAAAACGAATTCTAGTTTCTTGCTGTCTTTCAAAAACCCAAAGCCTCGCCAGTTCAGTTGCTCCTGTCACTGTGTGTGCCTCATCACAGACCTTCACTTGCCCTGCTGTTTATGGTTTCCTTTTTCTCCCAGTGTTCCTGCGACCTTGTGTGCTTCCAGGAGGGTGCGACATGACAGGAGCCTTGGCTCGTAGACTGCGGGCAGGGGCTGGATGGATGCGCTGAGGCAGCTGTAGAAGGCCCTTTCCCACCGCATTTGTGTCCACTGTAGTCTGCCTCAAGATGCCCAGGGCCCTGGTTTGCTTTCTTGTAATTTGTTGTCTAACTAAAAGTTTCAGGGACATTTCAGGTGATGGGACAAACATGAGTGCAAGAATCTTAAGAAAAAGCAGAGTGTCCAGAGTAACTCTGGGCAGTTGAAAGCTGGAGCAAGTGATCCAGGGGGCCAGGTGGGCCAGGGGGCCAGCGTCTAGCCATGGGAAGCCTTGGATTTGACCTTCAACCTTCGATTCAGGAGTGTTGGCTGCTAAAGGACTTGAAGCCCTGCAGCGATGTCATGAGAATCACAGTGCGCAGAGTTCACGCTTGCTGTGAGGGGCTTAACGAGAACTCCAGAGGCAGCGGGGCCAGCTGTCTGCCTGAGCGGGGGCCGTGGAAACAGGGTCAGACAAGAGGAGGCTCAGTGTGGGATATGCAAGGGTGGCATCAGCGCGGCGTGGCACTGGATTTGGATGTGGGGAAGGCAGCCTTTTGATTTCCAGCTGGGGTGACGGGTTGTGTCCAAAATGAAGTAAAGAAGCAGAGAAGCAGGCTTCGGGCTCAGAATATGAGTTGACTCTGGTAGAGACGGAATTCGAAAAGCTCGTGGGAAAGCTGGCTGCTCACACTGAAGACAGGTGAGATTATGAGAGAAGTGTGGCCTTGGTGACACTGAGCTGAACTCTGAGACACACGGCAGCCGAACAGCACAGAGGCACAAACTGAAGGTCGGGTTTGGGAACTACGTGTACCTCGGAATGGCTACAAGGCAGCGGGAACATGCAGCAGGTTAGGACCTGGGGCTGGAGGAGGGGGTGTGTGCTGGATCGTCTCAGGTGCTCTGACCAGTTTGAACTTCTGACGAGTTTGAACTTCACTCTAAAATCGTGAAGGATTTTTAAATGAGATATCTGAGCAACCTGTATTTTGTAAAGGCGGCCTGGCAGTGTGGGTGCGCTGAGGTGAAGGGGTCGGGTTTGGAGCTCAGAAGATGCCTGTGAGGACAGCCCTGTTACAGTTTGTGCACGACTCAGATGTGAAATCAAAGTTAATTTTATTTTCCACAGCCAGCGGCACCCTGCTTCCTAGTATGCAGAGGCAAAACAGAAACTAACAACAATAAAAAATCTTTAAACTTGACGATTTCAAAGGGATGGAATCTCTTAGGCGAATGTGTGGTTCTTGAGGCTGTGAGCCTTGATCATTCCAGACGCTCCGCCCTTCTCACTCACCCTGCTCCCCAGTGTGATCTGAGTGCCTGGAGATCATTCGAGTGACTGCCCGCTCCGAGGCGGGTCCAGCTCTGGTGTGTGTGCGGTGCCAAATATGGTCTTGGGCCGTGTAGAGATGTTTTTGTCCTGCTTGGTCACTGTGAACCCTGCCTGGTGGCAGGCGCGGATGTGGCTGCTCTGCGTGGCCCCCTCCGATATCATACCGGTCCCTACTCTTCAGGTCCTTGGTCCTCACCGTGACCTCTAGTCTCAAATGACCCATTTGTGGCTTCCTCATTTTCACAAATGGCCTCTACTTAGTACATCAGGCTTCTCAGCACTTTTGTGTCTAACTTTCAGTTACTTTCAACTCTTTAGAATCTAATTATTCCAGCTCTTTGTGTTCGTGTCATGTCGTTGTATGAGCAAGAAAGCAGAAAGAAGAAATGAATGGAGATGAAAGTCAAATCAGTGATGTTTATTATTTATGTGGAGAGACTGGAGTCACCCTTAATGTTTTTCTTTGCCTCAAACCCACACCAATCTACAAAACCTGTTGGTTCTGATTCTAAAATAGGCCCTAAAATTGACTAGTTATCATCTCCGCCTAATACCCAGTCTAGATAACCATCACTTCTCACCTGGACCAATGCAGTAGCCCCCTAATCTATCCCCTGCCTTCATCCGTGCTGTCCTGTTGTCTGTCCTACACACAAGCAGCCACAGTGCTCTTTCTTACATGTAAACCAGATTATGTCACTTATCTGCTCAAAACAAGCCAGCAAACAAACAATATCTTTGGTAACTTGCTCTTATACCTAGACAAGAATCCCAGCTTGCCACCTAATCTATGAGGCCCCACCTGCCATGCCCAGCCCCAGCCCTGTCCTTTGCTGCTCATTCACTGTCGTCCACAGTTCTTTCTCCCATCCTACTTACCCAGCTTATTCCCTTTGAACTTGCAGTTTCTTACGTGGAGACCACATTCCTCCTCCCCCAATATTTTACAAGTCTTAGCACATTTTCATCATTTATGTATCAACTCAAGTGACACCTCCTCAAAGGCTTTCTTTGACCAGCTAACATAGCACCCACCACTTTTCTCATGTTCCTCTCTACCAAATTTTACCTGAAAGTTTTATACTATTTGTCAATAATTGGCACACATACACATGTGCACGCATAGGAAAATGTCTGGTTTTCTATTTTTATTTTAATCAAAATTATTATCTGTGCATAATGTTAAGTCAAACAATTCTATAAACTTTACTTCATCTACATGTATGTCCTTTATAGCAGCAGCATGTACTAGTCTGTGATTCCGTTTAACAGTTCAAGTTCACGTTCTCCCCTGACTGTTTAACTCCATATGTCCAGATATATCAACTATTCTATCAGATTTTTCATCTTGAAACTTCCTGGGTTTCAACCTTCTCCAGTGTGGACTGCCCTGCCTTGTGCCAAGCCTTCATGCTAGACGTTCTCTCCACACCAACAAGAGGAATTAGCATCTTCTCTCTTTCCTCCTTTACTTAATTCATAAAAGGTTTGTTCTCACACTTTGATGGGACACGTCCTCTGTTAGATTCCTGAGAAAGGCTACTTGAAAACTACATTTTCTTGAGACCCGATGTATCTGCAAGTATCCATCACTTAATTTAAATATCTTAAATTTCCCTACTTGTTATAAAGTTTGTTAAGGTACAGAATTCTAGGTTGAGAATTACTTTTCCTTAAGGAGTTGGAAGCCATTGCTGTTACCTTCTAGAAATACATATTCCAGTTAAGAAGTCTGGAACTTCATGCTTTGTATCTGATCTGTTTTTTTTTTCCTTTAGAAACGTGCAAAAACTACCCTTTTTCGAAGTGTTTGGAAATTTCTCAACAATGTTTGTCAGTGTGGGTATTTTTAAAATCCATTTTCTTGGGTGCTCATTGAGCTCTTTCAATCTGAGAACTATGTCCTAAAAAATATTTTTGAATTACTTATTTAAAATTTATCCTTCATTTTCTCTGCTCTTTTTCTGAGATTCTAGTTATTCAGTTATTTAGACCACCATATATTTTTATAGCTTTGTATTTTCTTATCATATTTTCTCTTCTATTTTCTATCTCTTTTGCTCTGTTCTCTGGGAAACTTTATTTTCCAAACCTTACTGAAATATACATTTCTGTTATCTATTTTTTATTTTCAAGAGTTCTTTTTTGTTGTTTATGTTCCTCTTTTTTTAAAAAAAGATTATTGTTTTTCTATCTTGTGTCATGGCTGTAGTATCTCATTTCTCTGGGGATATCAAGAGTTTGTTTTTGTTTTTCTTGCTTTTGCCTGATCTGTTTCCCGCCAGTTATTTTTCTCTGTTCAGCTGGTTTCTGCATTTCTTGATAGAGGTTTCTCTCAGACACAGATGATCCTTGACTGCTGTCTCATATGCAAAAATGGAACATCTTAAAAACTGATTGATGTGTAAGGACTTACAGACCATGGTTTTTCCTGTGAGGCAGTTGGCTGGGTTCTTTCCTTGACAGACACCCAGGTATAAGTATCTTAAGTCTTTCCACCTGGGTTGGTTCCTCATGAAGGCTCTTTTAGGCTCCTGCCTGAATAACCTGGATGTGGCGGCCAGTGTTCCAGGAACCCTAATGGAAAAAGGTTTGGTAGAGGGGAGCAGAAGCGGTTTTCCCAGCATTCAGCATTTCAACACACGGAGTCCAGCTGTTTTGAGAGTTGGTGCCCCTTCCTCTACACATTGTAGGGCTTTGCCTTTAGTCTGCTTGTTTGACCGTGTGGAGTGGTGCAGGGACTCTCGCTCCTTCTTACACTGACCTGTACCCAATCCTCCATTTCATTTAGCCTTCCTTACACTTCCTCTTCCAGAAGTACCTGATACCATCAATTACTGAGATGTGGGGTACTTTGCTGGTAATAACTGGATCACTTTTCACTTCCCTTATTGCCACCTTTGGATTCAGCTTCCACAGATCTACCAACTCAGTTACTAACGGTCTGCCTGTTTTTTCACTTCTCACATTTGTTATGGTTTTCTTAGTACCTGCCCTGTTTGTTCTTTGGATTTATGCTTTTCAAAAAAATCCATTCATGGTTGCTCTAGTGGGATTTATAGAGAAGGCAAAAATAAATATGTCAGTGTACTTGACCATCTTTTTATTTACTCTCTTTTATGCAGAGGCAATAAGCAGGAATTGTTTATTGCTGCATCTCCTAGTGCCCACAGTACCTGGAACATACTGGATGCATGAAAAATATTTCTGAGTGACTGACTGGTTGACAGAGTAACTAACTAGCTTGGTTACTTAGATTTCGGAATACTTAAAAGCTGCAAAATTTGGAAATGACAGGATTGTAGCTACATCTACAATGAGGTATTTCCAAAAGACGGGAGATGTAGGGTTTCTTTAAAGATACTTTCATTCTATTGTGTATCCTTTTTAAAATTTTTATTTCTTTTCCTGGATTTTTTATTAGACTTTAAAAGGAAAATGTGAATTGTTGCAGCAGAATCCTTGAGGAGGAATATGAGAGGTATAACTAAAATAAAGTGTTGATAGCTTTCTTCAAAGATCCGTAACTTTTTGAAATTTCATTTTCCTGTCCCACTTAAGCACATACACCATGTGAATACAGCGATTTCAGATCTCATCTAATTTCTTAATTTCCTTAGAGTTTGGTTTTACCTGTTGTCAGGATGGCAAATTCCTAGCACAGTTTCAATGACTCTGTTTTGTTCCATAAAAGTATTTTAAATATGTTTTGAACGTGAGAATAAAATTAACTCGCCTATGATGATAACATCCTAGCCATTCTAGCTTTGGAATTCCCAATGGGGGTAAGCGGACACATATAACAATGTGTAAGGATAATAAAGGAAAACATAGAGCCATGTTCTTTTGCAAACCAGAGCCATGTTCCTTTCAATAGCCAAGTTTGACTGTATTAATTAATTTAAATAACATTTATCAAGCACCTGCTATGTGTACCACGCTGTGCTGAAACGGGAAAATCGCCATGCCCTGTCTGAGCACTCATTCTTCTATACTCATTAATTGATTTGATTTGAAATTCAGTTTTCTGTTACTATTTTACCATCCACAAGAGCTTTACCGTAGCAGTATGCTGTTTTGGTAATGTGTGTTAAATTCTTGCATTTACTTCTAGTTAGCCTGTTTACAGATGACAAAACGAGAATAATGTGTAAGTAACACAATAGCAGCAGACCCAGGGGAAAAAAAACCATGCTGAAGCCAGAATTCGAACTTGAATCTCCAGTGCTTTCGCCTCAGTCTAGTGAATATTGCCCTTGGCTCTAGAAAGATTTTAATAATTCTATACATTTAAGGGAGAGGACAACATTTAAAAATTTAAACAGTGATAGACATAAAGTCTAAAAGTGTAGAAAGATGGGAGAAGGAAATTCAGGGTATTGTATGCTTCTTCAGGAAGGTCTTAATGTGAAATATCTCCTTTAAATACCTTTTTACAAATATGCCTCATGCATTGGTTGGTAATAGGCATGATTTGGGGAAATTGTAGATACAAAGCTTGGAAATGTGGGTTCCCCTTTTAGCTAGTCTTCAATAATTAATGATGGATTAATTTATTTATGTAAGTTAGGCCATTCTTTTTTAATTTTTTTAAATTTTTAAAAAATTTATCAAATGTGATGCCTCTCAAGTGAGATGGGTATACTAGTAATGGTAAATGTAAACTCAACATATACGATCTGCATATCTAAAAACATTATCTTCTTCCTTTAGAATTTCTGAGTTGTAGACGTGTTCTTTAAGAGAGGCCTGGGGTCCTAGAGCTGGTTTTGTGATTATCGTCTTGAATGACTTCTTCCCCCCGCTTTGTTTTCATCCTGTCCCTCCTTCACCTCCTCCTCACTCCTCTCACCCACTCTCTGCTGGGGAGGGAGACCCTCCCAGGCAAGGACAGGAAGGAGAGGGAGCTGCTCTCCCAGGAGGCCCAGCTAATGGGGGCTCTGTGGATCTTTCAGCAGGGCCTGTCAAAGGTGACCTTGCAGGAGAGGTCCTCTCTACCAGCTCTCTGACCTCTTGGTAAACTATTTGTTTTTCCTTGTATTGATTAAAAAAACAAGCTACCAGTCTGTAACTACCTACCAACCACGACACTGTTTTTAAGTATCATACACATTTAAAATCTACTAATTCAGAAAGCCCCAAATTCTTGACTTTGTTTTACTCTGCAATTCAGACGGACCAGACCATCGATGGTGTTAAAATGGAATCCCCGCAAAGGCAGGGAGCCTCCAGACTTCCAGTTTTGAGCCACAGATTTACAAAATGAATGTAATGCTCCAAATAGCAAATCATCTAAAATAGGAATTCTGGTAAGCATCTGAAGACTAAAAACCTTCCATCTTTATTTACATTTGACCATAAAAAGAGCCTCTCGGTATTTGAACAAACTGAAGCTATTGATTTTCCTGGTATTAAGTGCCGAGTCTATTTTTTTGTATTGTACCAATTTCTAAAGTAAAATTCAAGGACCCAAGGCAATTTGATCGCCTGCAAGTAGGAATCTTTACAGTAGAGAGAGACCTCCAGGTTGTATACCTATTGACATTACTTAATAAAAACATCTAGAATAATAGTGCTTCTGGTTGTGTTTCCAATAGCAGTGTGATTGCACTGCACTGTGGATTAAGTTACCGATCCTTTGAATTCTGACCTTCTGTCTAAATCAGCTTCAGAGGTTACTCTTTTTTCCGATTGTGAGACTGGAACGGGGAAAAGTTAATGCTGCTTGAAGGAAGAAAAAAATTCTATAGGTTATTAGATTTTGGTTTTTTATTTTTCCCCTTCTTGGCATTTCCTTTATAACAAGAAAAGAGCTTCTTGACTCAGAACACTTAAACTGTACCTCCAAATGCAGAAGGAGTCTTGGAGGGCATTTTGGATGTAATTATTTCCTCGGTGAACAAACCAAGGGTTTATGATGTAATAGCTATTAAGAGCAAAGCACATCATACCGGGCAACTGAAATTAAGAAATCAACAGAACTGTGAAACAAGTTGTCCGTATCATTGCTTGTTGTGAATTCAGACCCTTAGCTTCTCTTTCTTATTTGAAAAAAAAGTTGGGAATATTTATCATTTCTACTTCAGGAAGATAGTTCACTTTTTAAAAAAATAGATAATGAGTAAAAATATATCTCCTGATTTAATAATTTCAAGTTTAAGGAGTCATCACAATTTTTCCCTATGGATGATTTATCATTCTTTACTTTTATTTTTCAATCTGCAAACTAACTTTCAGATCCATTTGTGAATAATCGGATATTATATAGTAATTACGTCTATTCTATATTGACTATATCATTTCAATATGTACCATTTCAATATATCACATACCTTTCTGGATTTATTGACTTCCTTGGTTATCACCTTGCTCCAAAATAGTGTCCTAGCCAGGACACATTAATGTCCTGTGCTCCTCCCCCTGCAGTGTAGTGATAACTCTCATGGTGCTGGAGAAATAAGGTAGATTCCAGAACAAATAGTGGGAGAGGTGAGGCGGGGCAACATAGTTTAAAAAAACAGGATTAATACAGATAAACCAGAACATTATTTGTTAAAATAAATGAGGAATGGATATAAAATGCCTAGCACAGTGCCTGGCACGTAGTAAACACTCATTAAATGCTAATTCCCTTCTTTCTTCCATGAGAGATTCACTGTTTCTGAAGAATTTAAAAACTGAACTCAGCTGTCATGAAACCTGGAAAACACACAGCAAATTTCCAGATCCTCTTACATGTATCAGGAGGTGCTGACAAGATTGGTTTTGCCCATGGCTTAGGGGAAAAAAGGTTGAAGAGGACACAACGTGGGTTTTCTAGGTTGCTTCGTGTCAAGAGAAGTCTGTTTTACAGTGTGAGAAAGCAAAATAGCATTTCGCTGAGATTAAGCATGTTTCAAAGCTCAATTATTTACATATTTTTGGCAGAACGTAAAAAAAAACTGTTTGCCACTTTGAAAAATCAGTCGATTTAAAAATAGAAAACCTGATGTCATATTTTTCTTAAAGTACCTCTATCATTTCATTCTCTTTTCTTAAATATCTACTGCTGCTTTGTTATCATGATTAGTTTCAAGAAATGCTGCTCCAAGGTTTCATTAAGAATAATAATTTTTTAAAAAAACATCCTATAGGCAGTCATTACTACATAAGATAACAAGTTTCTCACCCTACATAAATAAATGGTTACTATTCATATGTAATAACTCATGTGCTTATTAAGGGACGAGGAAATAGGTCATATTTCTATATTGTGTTTTGGTATAAAGACTACAATATTTATTAAAATAATTTTCCATGGCACAGTGAATAAGTTAGTAATTTGCTTCCTTAAATGTACTGTTAAAAGCCAGTCACATTGGAGTTTGAATGGAAAACATTTAGCAAAATGCTGGTAGACATTCAGTTTGGCGGATTTAATATCATTCTTAAAATAAATAGAGGATGTTTTGCTTGGTTGCGTTTCAGTAGAAGGCTTCTGGGAGCAGGGCCCTCATTGTAGGTCTCGTGCCAGTGGGGAACGGGTAGGTCATGGAAGTGACCACTCCAGATGCCAGCACGGATCATAATGTCAGCTATCCAGACACTGTTCCAAGGGTTCCATAAAACAGCCAGAGCGTAGCACTGTGGCATGGACTACGAGAAAGCAGAGCTCTCTGGAAACACAGGGACTAGGACTGCGCTTTACAATGCCCTATTTGCTGTTCCCTGTTGAACAGTTTCAATTGCAAAATGTTAAATTATTGTAAATAATATTGATTTTAATGATGTGCAAGAAATAATACTTGAAATTTTGCCCTTGAAGAAAAAGCACTGGTCTTTAAGTGCTAATTATATTTTGCTAATTATATTTTGCAATGTACCATTCATTATTCTTGAGGAATAACTTCATCAGAATGGTAGACACAGAGAGATGAGAGAGGCTTTGTACTGGGCCAGGTGATAGTATGCTTGCTTAATTCAAAAATCATTTAAAGGTAACATAAAATTTTATTTATAATATATATTATTTAATATATATATAAAATTTTGTTTTAGTAAGAAAAAAACATTAGAAATTTTTTTTACTTCTATTCATATGCTTATGTGTTAAAATTTCTTGCAGAACTTCAACAAATTTTTCTAGTTTCTGTTGTAATATGTATGACTTTATTTAGGGAACATCTTGGTCCTTAAAGTTTATGGGTAAGTATGTAATTATAGTTGGTGAAAATTCAGAAATGGGAAGTTAACAGTACACTACAAATTGGGTCTTATTGATAATGGCTTACATTTTGGCTATTTATCAGAGAACATTGTGGAGTACTAGTTGTATGGTAATTATTACATATTTGATATTCAAAGTAGTAACCTATTTGTGGATAAGCATATGGTTGTTTTTAATTCATCTAACTTTGATTTAGGAGGGATACCATTTAAAAGTGCTAAATATGCACATGGAGACTTTTTTCATCCATGACTAGCTATTATATAATTACGAAGCATGCCCTACCTATACTCTGTCAATTAGTGGTCGCATTACATTCATCACACTTTTTATAATTGCATGAATCATTTCTTTAAGGGTATCTTGTTTTGTTGTGTAACTAAAAATAATTGAATTTTAATATAAAAACTAATGTAATAAATTTCATTACAATGTAGACAATTACATATAAAAGTCAACTACTTTACATGATTTTCCCGTGGTACTGACTTCATATAGTTTGTCTTCTGGATTTGCCAATATAATCTTTCCTGGGTAAGAAAAATATTTTACCCTTTTATATTTCAAATAATTTTTAAATCATGAGAAGCATGAGTACAATAGCTTAATGTAAAGTTTCAAATAGGGTTAAATTATCCAACCAGAACCTCAAATTTTATATTTTATGGAGCTTAGAAATAAATATGATAGCAAACGCAGTTACTGTTTGATTTCATAGGTTGAGTTAATGTAACATTACATTTCCTCAAGGCCCTAGAAACCTCCATTACGTGCTGAATTTTATTTCTGCATGTATACCTTTAGTATACTGAATAGCTGACACTCCTCGTCTGAGGAAGTACTGTGATAACCTAATTCTATTTCTGCTGCATAGATGAACAAGTCCAATAGCAATCAGCTGATTTGTGACCCGGCTTCCCAAATATGGTGGATGACTAGCCCCCGATTCCTTGCCGCTACCACACAAAACGAAATCCTAGGTGAGTTTGCAGTTTAAGCTGTCACTTAGGTTTGACAAAGCGATCTTTTCTGAGGAATTCAGATTGGCATCCTTTCATGGGGAAAGAGAGGAGTCCTTATTGAATTTTGGTCATTAGAAGTTTTTTGTTTTGTTTGCATCAGAATGGTACTTTTATTTACAAATTAGCAAAGGAAAGGTAAGACTGTGTCTACTGTTTTATTAGTTGATCTGGAAATGTATTTACAAAATCATTTAAGAAGTTACTGTGAATTTTAAAAATGTTTTTTTTTTCATACCAAGGTGAGAGCCGTCATAAAAAGATGCTTTTTATTACTTAAAAAAAAAAGCAAATAATAGAATAGTATTATTGGTAGTGATAAAACAGTTTTAAGGAAAATCCAATGGGTATATAAATTATTTTAGAGTACAGAATTGGTTATGATGAGTGAGTAGTATCAAAAACAAATATTGGTATTTGAACTGTGGTATAGGGCTGGCAAATAAAAATATAATAATCAGACACATAAGTGACGCCTTCTTTAAATATTTGAGATCAATATAATGGTTGTCATCGATCACATAACTGAAGTCATTTATTTGCCTAAAACATAATAGCAAATAAATATTTTAAACTGGAGCTGTAATTTAGTCATAATCTGAATAGCTCAATTATCTAGGTGTTACAGACTATCATGCATAGACTGAGTTTATTTAGAATTTTTTTTTAAAAAAGAACAGACTGTAAAAAAACAGTTCTAGATAAAGTAACCCTCCCCCCCCCCCGCCGCCCCAAATCATTTAAAACTACTAGCACTGACATATTATCTGGTTCATAGCCACAAAAGTCGTTCAGGTAAACCTTGCCATTCCAGAATCCAGACTCATCATTCAGGCTTCCATTGTCAGGCGGATAACAACTTACACTTTTGCTTTATTTCCCTCCCTTTACTTATTTAACCTGGAAATAACTTCTATTTTTTATTTTCCCCAGACCTGTCAGTTGTTATATTCGGGGGGAAAAAATCTTTTTTGAAAAGTATCGCTTCCCCAAGTTTCAGGGGCCGGGGGTGGGGGAACGTTTGGAAAAGTAGAAAAGATAACGTGTAACGACTCCCCAAAGCTCTTAATTGGTAGCTGCTGCCGCGAGAGATGTGTTGACAGTGTCTCGAGAAGTTCTTCTGACACAGCTGTTTATCCTGAGAGCGTGGGGCGCGTTCATTTACATAATAAAAAAATTTTTTAAAGCAGCAAGGTTGAGTCAGACAGACCAGTGCTCCTTTCAATTGTTGCATTTAAACCAATAAGGTTAGGACAAGAGAATAGCTGTGGTTTGCGTTGCAAAAACAAGAAAGAAAAAAAGAAAGAGAGAGAGAGAGAGAGAAAAAAAAAAAAGCCCCGAGGCTCCACGGGCAGACCTACAAGGCTGCGCAAACAAACCGAGGGATGCGATTCTGCCGTTTCTTTGTCTAGGGCGCTCAGATGCTATCAGCTGCTGCTGTTTGGTGGGGCCGCGGCACGGGGCTCAAGGCGGTCTCTCCACAGCACGGTGGGAGCTGATGGCTCCGAGTCTGGGGCGAGGGAGAAACTCTCCAGTGCCACTTCCGACTCTCAGCCTTCCTGTCGCCGGCCGCTGTGGCCGTTTTCTTCCTGGGGAACGCGTTTTCGCTCAGTCGCCCGGCAGCCCGCGCCTGCAGCAGCGGCCCGGCGGCTGCGCCCACGGCCCGGCTCGCCCCTCCGCACGCGCTGCGCTCCCGGGAGCGCCGGGCTCCGCCACGAGCGCCTGAGAGCCCTTCCGCGTCCTGGTCCAGCAGCAAAACTATGTCAGGAATGGAGGTTTGCTAAACCAGAAAATTCGGAGGAGCGCGTTAAACTGGTGGACGCAGCAGATGTGAGCGCTGTAAGTACAAGCTGACTGTTTGAAAAATCGTAGTGACTGACAACAGCTGTCCTGTGGGCAGAGCTCAAGATAACAGGAGCGCTTTTAGTATTGTTTTGATTTCCTTTAAAAGGAAAACATTAGGGCATGGGGAAGATTATGACACTTTGTACCTAGTACTTTATTAGCCACAGGGTTCCATCATGAAAGTGTGGTTCTTAACCCCCAAATGATCTGAGCGGTTAAAATCATTAAGAGATGATTATAAATTAATTGTTAACAATTACTTTTGTTGTGATCTATCTCAAATATAATGCACGGCTGTAGTCTTATAAGGAGATTACTTCATATCTCTTTTCTGAATTGTACAAACCTCAACTATTTGTGATATTGAATAAAGCGGTGTACACGCATAGATAACATCCCTCGCAACAGGCAGATAACTTTTCCTAAACATGTCAGGACGATATGAGAAAACAAGGAATTAACATTTTGAAAGGACAAGAGATAACAAAAAAAGATACCACTTTTTAAGGAAGGAGATCCTTTTACTTCAATAAACCAATTTCCCAACCATATTAAACAGGCTCATCTTCAAAAGATGAAATAATAAACATTTGCCAAATTAATATATTTTCCCACTTATCAACACTTTATAGGATTTGAATGGACCTTGAAATTAGAAACAAGGTTCTTAAATTTTGAATTACTTAAAATATTTGTTGTTCAGACTCCATATATGAATTGCTAATGACTCATGGGCTTGTATGTCTTGGGAGGAGGTTTTTAATGCATTTAAGCATACATTTGCAAGAATTCAGTAAATTCAGAGCTGTCATTGAAATTTGGCAAGGGTTTTTATGTTTCACTTTTTAAAAATGACAAGGGGTAACAAAAGTCGGTAGTTAAGCACACAGTGTAGTTACATAGGTTTGGGCTTGTATTTTTTCTTCCCCCCCCCCTTCGGTGTCTTTCAGAGTAGGTTTTATTTGAGGCTTGTGTGTGTGTTTTGCCCCCCTTTTGGGTTGAGAGCATATGTACATGAATAGTCATGCTCTTTTTTTTTTTTTTTTTGCATTATCAAATATTTGATATTTGACTTTCTTACTGCTTGAGTTCTCCTAAGGCCCAACGATTCAGTAGGTGAGCAAGCAGCCATGGATTTTTAGTCATGAAAACTCTTCATGCTGACAGAGAAGCCTAATTCAGCCAACTCTTCAGTTTTAGAGTGCCAAAAGGAAGTCATTTGCTATATGAGATTCATAGACATAATAAATGATTTTCTCAGAAGAAAATTATCATTGGAATTTGAAAATTTATTTTATAAGAAAACTTTGGCAAGAAGAGAAACACTTCCATTGAGAATAAAAACACTTCTCCCATTTAATTAGATATCAAAAGTGTTTCATTCAACATTTTAAATACAAATTTTGAAAACAGTCCTTTAAAACTATAGGTAAAGGCAGTGTTGTTTAAATACTTATTTTTGTGTTTAAGGGGACTGTATCGTCATTTTCTTTAAATGACATACTATAAAAGTAACACCGCATATTACATTAGAAATCAGAAATAGTATCAAAGCAGTCATTTTACGGACTCTGATAAAGAAGGAAGTAAGTGTTAACATTTAAAAAGGCATTCACCTCTTCACAGAAGTTTATTTCAATTTTAGGTTCAGGTTTTTATGACAGCATGGACTCCGTAGGTGGAAATATTGATTGAGGAGAGTCTTAGCAAGAATATAGTCTGATTAAAAAGGAGACGTAAGCCTAAGGCACACTTTTCCCCCTATAAAATACATTCTGATTAGAACATTGCCATTGTCTTTCAAATTTTGGAGTGCTCGGGTTGATCTGCGGTTGGGCGAAACTAGCTCACTGCCAACTCTATTTATTTAGATAAGTTCAGTACTTTCACTTTGAAAATTTCTTTTTAGTTTGAAAAAAGGAAAGTTTAAAATTATAGTCATTTTATAAAAATTGCTTCTAGCAAGCAGAAAAGCCTGTGGAAAACCCATAATTTAGACAAGTACCTACATTTTATTTGCTCTGTGCTGCTGAGATTTAGAATCCCTTTCCATTTACAGTTTACTTTTCACAGAACATTATTAACTTTTTGGCTTCATACATGATCTTCTGTCAGATGCTTTTGATTTGTAATTTAGCAAAGTATAATAAACAGTGCAAAAGTCATGAATTTTGCTCTGCATCCTGAGCTCTGTGGTAGGGAAAATGTGATAAAATGTGTACCTTAAGTCTTGTTTGATGATCTCTCAAAGCAAGTTTGCCTTCTGGAAATAATTTCTGGGGTTGAAGAGCATGGTATTAACAGATTTAATGTGGCTATTCAATGGATTGGCGAAGTACTATGTGAGGTTTAACAAAATGAGAGAGACAAATTGAACATCAACAAAAGTTACATCTGTGAAGAATTATAAATTTAATTAGAAAAAAGGCAAACTTAAAAGACCTCATTAACTAATCAGAAGTCAAAGTTACTAGTTTAGGATTCTTGAATTTAAATTCTAAGTTCTGTTATCTTTTTTCTCTTTTTTCACAACTCTGTCAGTATGCTGCTGTGGATATACTATGCAAAGAGTTTTAAAAAGCATTAAAGTGAAATGACTTCATTGTAATGTAAGATGGCCATGTATAATGTTATGGGAAATATTTCTGCACTCAGAGGAGCATTTGAATTAAAAATACTAGGTTAGGAGAAGACGAGAAATATATTAAGTTTATGGCGTAAAGCAGAAAATTTAAGTTTACTGAGTGCCTAACAGCATTTTTTTCTGAAAACCATGAAATAATTTTTTCTCTTTAGAATGAAATTATGCCTAATTACCTTTGAAACACATTATGGTTTTAGACCTAGAAAACATTGAAACTTCCAGAGATATTGTCAGGCATAAGAGAAAATCAGCACCAATCAGAAATAGGTGTTCTTTCTAGATAAGTCATTATAAGAATATGTTTCCTTACTGCACTGTAATCTTGTACTACACATAAAAACTAAAAGCATGTGAAGTGTAGCATTTTGTAAACTGTAACTAATTTTGCTCACATCTGTGTCTAATTGTTGTCTGCATTCGCATTCTTGAGAGTAGATTTATTTTTCCTGGACCACGATGTGGATTCAGCTGACCAGCCTAAGTGAGGATTAGTTGTTTTAAAGTTATTTTGATTAAAGAGTCATTTTTAAATACAGTAACACACAACACATGGTTTAAATAATGCTTGAGACACAAAAGAATATATCTGAAGTATACTTAATGAAATGAAGATCACGGATGTGGACTTTTCAAAAATTGTAGCATATAAAAAGTACAGTGGAGACCCAGTCAAGTCAGCATAAAAGAAATATGTTGTGAAAATACATTTTTTTCCAGTGAGAAAATGTGTTAGAATAATTCTTATTTTGAAGTTCACTTTATTAACAGTTTGACTTTGAAATTTAAATGGTAGGTTAAACCTCAAATGTAAATAATCAAACTTTCAAAGTATACAATGAAACTAAAATTATATTTCCAAGATTGTAGTACCTAGCTAATGTAAAATAGGAATGTATTTTAAGATTTTTAACATTTAACATAAAGTATGTTTTACATATTCTTTCACATAATTAAGCCAAGAGAGTTCTTAAAACTAAGTTCTCACCTATAATATATTCCAGGTGTATAAAAGTGGAAAAGAAAAAAAATTTATCCTTGAGGCATATTGCTGCAGTTTCTAAAGGAAAACTTTAGAAAACTCTTGTGTGACAACATTAATTTTAACAAAAAATTGCAGTGCCTGTTATCCCAAAATGACATATCTGCAGGCATTAACATTAAATTTCCATTAAATGCTCAGGCATCTCTTGAAAGTTCTTTTTCATCCTTCGCATATTATAGAAAAGCATACCTAGAAATTTCATGTAACATTACACTAAGATATTTAGACTTTAACAATGCTTTATTCTTGCCAAAAGGTAGTATCTCTTAATTTCATAAATCATAATTAAAAAATAACAGGACTCCAGGGAAGCTGGTTGGATAACTTTAATGCCATTTGAGATGCTCGCGTTCTCATCTTTGTTTCGTAACCCTAATTGATGTCGGTTCAGGTTGAATGAAGATGCACATCAAAGATTTGGAATTTTGAGTCCTTTCAAACGTTATGTAGAATACCCTTTACTGTTAAGGCAGGCGTTAGCCTGAGCTTGCAAGCCCGCAGCCCACCTTCACCTGCTGGCAGTTTGTGCCGCCTCTGAAGGGCGCAGATGAACAGCCTGCCAGCCTGTTCCATTAGCTGTGCAGAGATGTCCCGAAATACAGATTCATCTGGAGACAAAAGACACCAAAACGCTGGCTGACTGGGACATTGAATTGATTATTAAACTATCCATCCTCTTTCCTGGGTTAAAAGATGGAAAAGTAAAAAGCTGACTGCTTTTTCCGAGGATTCAGCATGAACTGAATTTTAAATTTGCATGGGTAAATGAGCATATGCCCAATGGTGAGACTTGGGGTATGAAAACTTGCCTTTGCCATTTATAGTTCATCCAGCATGATCGGAAAGTTGCCCAGAAGCTGTTGCAGTGAATGCTAAATGACAACTAGTCAATATAGGGGAAAATAACATCATGATAAGGATATAAGAAACTATCAGGAGTTAAAGCGGTGGGCGGGAAACTGCATTTCAGCCGGTGATAGTAAAAGATGAAAGATCTTCTGAGGATGCTGGAGGATGACTCCTCCGGCTGCCACTGTGAAACTCACTCGTTTTGCTAATAGCGACTATTTTCCAGGCACCTTTTCCAAGCTGCCTGGGCAAGGCTGCTTTGCATGTTGATTGGGGGAAGGGTAATCCCGTTTGCAGCTGTCATAGGCCAGTGATGAATCACTATCCAGTCATTTGGCTGCCGTCCCCCCCTTGACACGAGGAGGGGGGTAGACCTGCAGGAGGAAACAACAGTAGAGACCTCAACTTAAAGACAATATGCCTTTCACTGCTGCAGTATCCTCCTTTTTCTCTTTTGGTTTAAAGAGAGCATTGTCGTCCACAGCCATGTGCTCTGTGTAATTAAGAGCTGACACTGAAGCGGAGTTAACAACAGCCTCTAATTTTTTACCCCTGATCACAGGTGCAAACATCTCAAACCAGTTCAGATGTTGCTGTTTCCTCAAGTTGCAGGTAAGGATATTGTTGATATTTGACATTTTTGGAGATTACCTCTCTGTGACCCATATCTATTCTTGTCTAGTATTTCTTAATTATTTCTATTAATAGCAACAGCCTCTGTTGGAAATTACTTAGCAGTGTGTGCGTGCGTGTGTGTGTGTGTGCGCGCGTGCGTGCGTATATGTGCGCGCGCGCATGCACACACACTTGTCAAACATTTGAGTATGTGGGAAGGGAATAGGAGCCTGGGTTTGAAAATGATTATGTGCTACAGTTTCTGGAGTTAAGAAAACTGTAAATGTGTAATAAGAATTAGGAGAGAAAAATTGAATTTTAAACTATTTGTAGTTTGAATGCAGAAGATTTGGGAAAGTAAAAACTCACTTTAGAAGGAAAATGGTTCACATTAAGCCATTCTAAAAACTGACATTTACACTCAGTAAGTGCAGCCTCCAAATTAAAATGAGTAGCTTTTATTGACCTGGAGAGGGTGAGGAGCAAACACTCTTAGCTTCAGATATGTAATATTAAATGGCCCCTCCCCTTTAAAAAACACAAATGAAAAATAAAGCGAATGGGCCTTAGATTTTCCAAAACTTCAGAAACGGTATGGTATCCGATTTGTTTTTAATCACTGTAAGTCCTCTTCTTCACCAGTGGGACATTGAATTTGCACAGATAGTTGTGCAGCTGCGAACATGAGTATGGTTTCTGTACCTTTTATAGGATGAGTGACTGCGGAGTCAGCTCTTTCATGGAGGGGGGTGAGCTAGCCGTTTTTGTATGGTAAAAATGCATAGACAGAGAAATGAAGTAGAAGTGTTAGTGCCCTGAGTAGGTGACAGTTAAGGTATTCTGAGTGCTAATGCTCACGGGGACTCATTGCACGCTGGCCTTATCCCTTTCCAATTGGGCATGCTGTATGTAATCCACAAAGCAAACAAGTGAGCCAACTCCATAATGTTTTAATGCTGCATTTGTTTCAAGGGAAACAGAGGAACAATTAAGCAGTTTGCCAGAGTAAACACATGCATCAGGACTATCTCATTCTCCGTCACTAGCCTATGGGCTTCAAGTGTTTTATTTGGTTTGGAGACCCATTAAATTACAGTTGGGTGGTAAATTATAAGGAAGAACTTAGTGCTAATTTACTAGATGAAACAGATTCCATAGAAAAGTGATTTTTTTTCTCTTGTACCTGTCCACATTTTTGTCTTTAAAAAAATGCCTTTTTAAAAAAATATAAAAGAATGACTGCTGTTTAAAAAAATTAAAATAGATGTAATTATCTCGTTTGACTTGAGCTACATAAGAGGGAAAAAAAAAGATTTCTAAAGCTCCAGGTGAATGTTTGGCTGGATAGGTAAGGCAGGTGACACTTTTCAATACATGTTATTGAAAGGGTGACTGAAGGTAAAATGTAAGATGAACTATTTTGAGTCTAATAGATACAATGGGACTTTTGTGCAAATGTTTCAAAGAGGGTGTCGTTAGCACATTAGGTGATGGTGGTATGAATTTGGTACATCTGTCAAACGGAAGGCTTCTTGTCTCTAGGTCGATGGAAATGCAGGATCTAACCAGCCCGCATAGCCGTCTGAGTGCTAGTAGTGACTCCCCCAGTGGCCCCAAACTCGATAACTCTCACCTAAGTAGTAATTCCATGACTCCAAATGGCACCGAAGGTGAGTGTCTATGTCTCACTGTCACTTTGCACCTTGTTTCTTCGTCAGTGTGCGTGCACTTTGTTATTATGAGTTCAGCTGTCAAATCCGTGGAACTGCTGTTCTGTTTCCCTTTAGGTTCTGTGACTTATGGATCAGTGTTCATTGTGAGTTAGGTCGTGATAATATTACACAGACTGGTTTTATTTTGCATAGATGCATAGATATTTAATATACACACCGTACATATGGTGCGTGCACAACATTTTTAACCTTTGTGTTTTATCTCCTTGTTGACAGTTCTCCACAGCACAGTATTCACTTGTATTGTTTTGTTTTATGAATAATGGAGATTTAGAATTATTTCTTTTATTTTACTTTTAGTTTTGTTACTAAATATAACCATTTGTTACGTTTAAATAATTATTTAAATAATTAAACATTGGATTGTTTCTAAATACCAATAAAATAATTTGTGTGCCTAGTGTTCTTGTGGCTTTGGCCATTAAGTTATACGTAAGTAAAAAAAAACTTATTGTTAACAAGCATACAAGTTCATTTAGATGACATACAAAATGTATTTGTTTCCTTAAAGGTTAAACATACTACTATTACAATAATTTTTGTATAATTACTACATGAACATTTTGTGTATGTCATGTAAATAAAAATACATGCTTTAATCTACATATACCTAAGTCTAAACATATAAGCCTGACTATAGATGTATTGTAAGCTGTTATTCACATTTAATTAGGTACTGTGCATGTTTTTAAGACTTTAGCACAAGAATATGATATTACATGTTGCATTGTATTTATTTCAACATTAGCCTACTGAAAAATTACTTCTTCACAGATATTTTTGCTTATTTACTCCCTACTAAACCTCTGGATTTTGATGAACTTAGAACATAAGTTTCACTAGAAGTTGAATTATCCATGTTAGAATTCCATCCATAAACAAAACCCTTAACCATCATTTCCCAATCACCATGGTGATCTTTATTACATTTCTTAAAAATAAACAAAACCAAATGCCATAAAATTGTTTGTTTGCAGTATTCCAATTATGTATCAGTGAAGGCTTTGAGACTAGTAACAGTATGAAATCTATGATAATAGAAAAAATGTAAAATCAACTGTTTTCATATGAGACTTCTTAATTTTTATACCAACAGTGATTGTTTTTAATATGGAAATAGACTATTTTTTTGTTTCAGTAAATACTTTCATTACCAGTGTTTATGAGAGATGTTCACTGTCAAAAGTAGAAACTTTGCTGCTTTAGCAAAAACTTAGTCTCTGGATAAGGCACCTTCTCATCTGAAACTCTCCCCATTTTGATAGTTGATCAAAACAAAATTTAAAGGAAAGCAATCCTGGTGCCTAAGTAGGTTTTATAGAGCAAATGAAAAAGCAAGCAGTCCTTTCTTCTCTCCTTGGATCTGGCTTCGGGTGCAAGTATGGCCACCGCAAGGTGCAGACTGGGTGGGCGCATTCACAGAGACCAGCACAGGTCCCTGGGTTGGCGGGCCCCATTTCCTTGTGCAGGCACCACTGACAGGAATGTCGGGGGGCGGGGCAGAGGTGTAGACAGTCACTCTCATCACTGAAAGGTCCAGATAAAATAGTCACTTAAAAATAAAGAAGACTAAGTACGTTAAATTGTTTTGCTTAATAGACTATACCTCTACATACTGGTGTAGGGTTAATTTGAAATAACAGTAGTTAATGTTCTTATAGATGAATAAATGAAATAGAGGGTGGGACATTTCATTGAGTCATCATTTACGGGCAAATTGTCTCTAACAAAATAAGAAGCACTCAGTACTGAAAATGAGTGTGTTTTAGGGACTTCCCTCTCGGATGGCTTTGCGTGAATGATGTATGGGCGTGTCGACTGGTAATATATTTGAGTATTTACATTTTTATAGCTGATACCACATCCATATTCAGGAACATGTGTTTTATAAGATTTTTGTGTAACCCAAATAAGTTTAAAATAATAAAATATTTTAGACAGTTGTGTAATCTGCTGAGCCATTCAATTTGGGAAGTACTTAGAAATTATTCCATATCTTAGAAACAATCTTGATTATCTTATGTTTTAGAAGTGAATATTTTTAGACCAATTTCAGATAAATACACAGTTACTCAGCTTACTCCATTTTCGGGCATTCGTTAGTGGTGTACTTTGCACGGGTTATTGTTGTTAAAAAGTAAAGTTAGGAGGTAGCAGTATAAATTATCCAAAAGAAATAAATGGATTTTTAGTCAATCTACTGGGATATTCAATTTTATTTAGCATATAATTTGAAAATACAGACTCAGACTTTCTTCATGATCTGTTTAGATACAAACAGAATCAGAAAGTTCTAGGTTATTATTGAGTTTGAATCAATTTATCATGACACTGATATGTTCTGTAATGCATTGGCTTCATTCCTCTTAGTCACCACTAGAGGAGTTAAGCTTAAAATTAGTGAAGTCATAATACCTGGCAAGCTTCTCTGTGATATAATCATTATAGGTTTTCCTGTTCCCTCTTTGAAAATCTTATTTATTTTGAAAACAGCAGTGTTTACCAATGAATTTGAAAAATAAAAAGCAAGAAATTCATTATTATTATTTCACAAGGTGTTTAAAATATCAGTCACCTCCCTTAACTCCCTAACAAATATTTCTAGTTTTATATGCCATATGTACATAAAGCAACTTCCCTGCAGCCCAGTTGAAGCAGATCTCCTTAATTAGGTCAGCAAAACTTCCACTTGGTTTACAGAATTGTTGGCTTTGCCCACATTTATATAGATTGTCTTAGACCCATTTTTTTTTTTACTTCCTGCCACCGCTTGTCCCTATAATGAGTCTAAGAAAACATAAAAATCTCCTGTATCAAAAACCATAACTTCATCTGAAGAACAAACAAGAAGGGAATGGAATGGAGAGGCAGAGAATATTAAGTTTCTTCTTCAGTCGGCTGCCAAATTATCATAAGACTCAATGTTTGTAGGTTCTGTACTCACAGGCTAGCGCCTATTTTCATGGTTCATCTAAGGGATAAAGACAGAAAGACACTGAGCTGTAGCCTCAAATATTGTGCTTTTTCATTTTCTAGATGAAATGTTCTTAGAATAGTTGTTTGACTGTTTCATATTTCAAAAGTTTCAACTATTCATATTTTTATATTCGAGTCCAACCTTTCTGTGAATTGTTTTGGTCGCAGTTAATTACTGATTCCACCCAGTTTATAAATCTTTGAATTATAAAACGTAAACAGGTAAAAATATAAAATAGTTGCATAAATGAATGCTTGACTTGCATTCAGAAAGGCACCATTAGAAGCAGTATGTTTCCAAGTGAATTAATAAATATTTGAGACTATTAACCTATTAAAGCTTGACCTGGAGGAGACTAATGGATGGTTATGAAAACATCAGTTGTGGCTTTTCCTTGTCTTTCCTTGTCTTTGGAGCAGTTAGTCTTCCAGGACAGGATGGAATAGAAATTTCTTGTTAGAGATTGTTAAAGCATAATTTTTAGGACGGGATTTTTGGTGGTGATGCTTTGGGGAGGGGACGGGGGATAAATAAATATCAAAGCGTCAGATCTGAGAGGGCTTCCAGCGCCTGAGTGTATGTTCAAGCCTCAGTTTGATAGAGGCCACACGCACGCGCATGTGTGTGTGTGTATGTGTGTGTGTGTGTGTGTGTGTGTGTGTGTGTGTGTGTGTGAGAGAGAGAGAGAGAGAGAGAGAGAGAGAGAGAGAGAGAGAGAGAGAGAGAGAGAGAGAGAGAGAGAGAGAGAGAGAGAGAGAGAGAGAGAGAGAGAGAAAGAGAGAGAAAGAGAGAAAAGTGGCTGAGAAACCTGCAGAAGGACTCGGGGGAGCTGGAGCAGTAAAAAGGTTTTTTATTTACGTACCTCATTAAGGCCTTGTTTGCAAAGCAGCATTTCTTTCCATCTTTGTTTTTTCTGGTTGTCTTAAGTCCCTGGGAGCCTGAGATCGGTCAGTTCATATATTGCTAGTTTGAGTGTTTATTTTTGGTTCTCTGGGGGTGAAGAGAGGGGAAGAGCAAAGGAAGAGGTGTGAGCAAGCGGAACTAAGAGCTCCAATTCTGTTTTCTCTATTGAAAATTTAGATTCAAACTCAAGAAGTTTAAACTTAAGGCAGATGAATTTGCCTTTAAGTGACATAAAACCAGATGCAGTTGGAATCTGCACTACAAATAGGGTTTCAGGAATTCTGATGGTAATTCAAATAGTAATTTTGAATTGGTATATCAGATTTCCAAGATGGTAAGAGATACAATCTTGAATTAGGTGGCTACATTTTCTGCATTTTAAGATTTGTGTATTGCATATTTTAGGATAATAGGTTAATTCAACTTCAAATTATCAGAAGTTATTTTAAAGTTGTTTTATCATTTCTTCAAAGCTTAGAACACTCACAAGTGCTCTGAAGTTGTTTTTCTCACTGTAATTTTGATTTAGTAAAATACAGTTATATCCAACTAGAGTATTTTAAAGAAATCTTATGAGAAACATGTAAACTAGTGTGAATGTGTATAAAATTATGGTTTGAGGCTGCATGTTAAAGGCTATATTTATATATTTGTGGTCAAATATTCTGTTGTCAGTAGAAAATGGTAATCTAATTTTATTGTTTATATTCTGCACATGATTTCTTTGGAGTAAAGGAGTTTTTCTAAGTGGCGTTTTTAGAGTTTGTCTGTTGCCACAGTGTGTCCTTTATAAATTATTCTTTAGCAAAATCCATGAAAGGATGAACAAAATAATTTGTTTGGATTTAATATTTGCCTGTGTAGTGTATGGGAGTAATGATCACCTGCCTGTTGCTAATAAATAAAAACAATGGCTAAATTTTATGAATAACTTATCATTAGTCATTACGCTGACCATACCCCATGATTTATTTCATCAATCTTTAGAAAATTCCTTTGAGATTACCAACATCATGATTAAGAGGTTAGATTTGAATCCTACCTCCATTTACTAGCTGTATGAGCACAGGCAAGTTAGCTTTTGTGTGGTTCAGTTTCCTCATCTATAAAATGGGTTAATTGCACAACTTAATCAGGCTTGCTGTGAGGATAAGTATAACTTGTAGCACATTTGGAACTTACTAAGTGCTCTGTGTCTATTAACTTCTAGACCATATGTAAACACTAGTCACTATTTTACACATAAGAAAACTGAGCCTTACAAAGTTAAACGTCAAGTTGAAAGGCACATGGTTTATGATTGGCACTGCTGGTACCTCACCTGGTACTTGAATCAAGTTCTGAGGCCAGAGCCTGGATTTTAAAATCCCTGTGTTATTCTCTGGAGAGAATATGTGATTCCCATCAGTTGCCAGTGCCCTTTCTAATACCTTCATGCTAAACACTGGTGACTTTGCAGCCACGTTGGTGTCTTCATGACTGGAGAACAGCATTCTTTAGCAAACAGAGCTGTGATAGGATCAAGGGCAGAGACTTGAATGGCAAAAGGACTTCAGTATGAGGACAACTCCCCAGGGTGGTTATGCTCCAGTCTTTACGTCCTTGTCTGTGTGAGTGTGTGAGATTTCTTCCTGGTGCACACATGAGCAGCATAATGCATTGGTAGGTTAGCTTTTAGGGGATTATCTCTTATCAGTTTTCAAAGCTTTTGACTTAATTATGATTCCATCAGCCATCCGTCCATGTTAAGTCTCTGTGGGATCAAACAGCTGGGAAGTCTCTCTGCTTTTCATTATACGTTATTTCTATGTGCACACTTGGGTCGGGGCGGGATTGCTGTGAAATCTAAAATGCAGCTGTAGCTTTGCTACTGCTCAGGTAGACGTTTTCTACCTCAGAAAATATTTTTAAGTGTATGATAAATTTGGTCACATTTCTCTTGACTTTGAGAACCAGATATTAACCAAGCAAAACTCAAAAAGAAGCTTAAGTGGACGTGGTTGCATAGTGTGGCAGTCAGCACGTGTGCTTTACATGCAGAAGGTCCTGGGTTCATGCCCCAGTGGAGCCACAGTCCCTGGTCTATGGCCATGCCACCCTGAACAAGCTCGATGTCTGATCTTGGAAGCTAAACAGGGTTGAGCCTGGTTAGTACATAGATGGGAGACCACTTAGGAAGACCAGGTGCTGTAGGCATAAGTAATAAGAATAAGAATAAGAAAAGAAGCATAAGTGGCACTTGCTAGGGGCTCCATTCGAATAGCAGTGGCCCCAGCCAAGAGCCAGGAGCATGCTGGGTGCGTTTTAGGGACAGCAGGTTGCTCGGTGTGGCTGGAGGGGAGAGAATGACTGAGTGTAAAAGGTGACGTCAGGACAGGAAGGGCGGCATGCACAGGACCTGGTGGGTTGGCACGGGCACTCTAGCCTGCTGTATGTGCTCACTGGAGCTCCCACAGTCAGGTGGGGAGCCCCGATGCTTGTTGCCTGAGATGAGTCTTGAGGTTTCTAAAGAGCCAGGCTTCTTGATAACTAAGGACTTGCTAGATAGCTTTTGCCTGCTCCCAGGATCTGACAGTTCAGGGAATCACACTTCTGTGGTGTCTTCCCCCGACTGGGCTGGAACTTTGGTACAAACAGCAATACATTTCCCTAAGAACGTCCTAACTGTGGGAAGAACTAAAGATCCCTCCCGGGACACCTGTGAACCTGTAGTGAGTGTTAGTATTTAGGCTAAGTCTTATCTCTTTGCTCATGGATTCCTTGCTTGGAGTAATTTATAATTTCTTATGATGGTCAAGGATGCCTTGGGGTGAGCAGTATATAGATAAAGTGATGTCAGTGTGTATATGTGTGCGTGTGCACACTTGTGCACACACATGTATGTTTTCTCACTTTGCTTACTTGGAGTAAGGTCGAAGAGTAATTCTTACTCTCTTTGGCTGCAAACATACAATATAATATAAAAATATATACATGATCACAAATTTTCCATTTCTACTTTGGGTAGGACAGAAAGTTTTCTGTCATATAGCTGTCCTCAGTGACTGCTAAAAATTTATTGCCTATAATCAAGAGTTGATACTAAGTTTTAGGACTCAAAATTGTATGTAAGTAAAAGCTTATTATGATTATGTTCCTGATGATTTGCTAGTTTTGCAGATTTTTCAGTTTTATTCCTTCAGTATCCCATTACACCAAAAAAAAATAGACAAATTCCCAAACATATTCCAAGGAGGTGTGTTCTGTTACTCCCATGATACAGATTGGAAACATTTTTCTCCTATAATCAATCAAAATCTAAAATGCTTACCTATTTTATCATTGTATTTAATACTAATTAAGGGGAAATTTTCATGGAAAGAATACTCCCTTTTAGCAAAAAGAATATGAACTGAATTCTTACTACTTATTGAGCACATCAATAAATACTTCATTTTAGCCTCAAAAAAGGGATAACTTTTGTGTATCTCGTCTGAAAGAGTTTAAGTGACTAGTCTGTTTACACAGTATATTATTTGTGTTGGAGATGAGATTGAAAGGCACATGAGGGTGATTTCAAAGCCCACATTTTTAATACTCTAAAACATGGACTCTCCAATAGCCAAAAAGCTTGGTTCTTACTGAAATACTTAACCTGCCTGAAAAAAAGTTTGTCACTTATCTAAGATTATGACCCATGCAGGAAACATCCATTTATATGTATGTTTCAACTGGCAGAATCTATAGGTCCCTTAAAGGCAGGGACCTATTGTGTCCTCAGCATCTAGCAGTAGGCTTGTCAGCGATTAAACAGTCAACAAATATTTGTTGAATGAATACCCCCATAGTACTAAGCAAATAATGCAGGTAACTAATTACAAGAGGAGAGGCTCATTAATTTCATTTACAAAGCATTACCAGGTTCTAAAGCCCGTTTTTCAAATATTTGACAGTGATCATTTCACAGACCAATTCCTTATGGTAGCCATGAGCCATCCGTGCAGAGAACATCACCATTAGCATTGCTGCTGATTTTGCATTTGATCTCTAGCAACTGACCTACATTTGCCCTGTACTATTTCATAAATGGCAGCTTTGACTGTTGAACTTAATAGTATTTAGAAATGACGAAGCAATTTCCACATAGTCCAAGAAAAACTGAATGATATAAAGATCAGGCGATTAGTCCACTTTGGTTAGTATCCTTACATGATGATAAGGAGTCATGAGTGGAGATACATGTCTTTAAGGTGGAGAAAAATTGCAGGAGCAAGGATACATGCACACCACAGTGAAAATCATATATATATAATATATATAAGAATATGTATGATACATAAGAATATATATCACACTGTGTGTCCACCATTGTGTTGCTAATTCATTCAAGAAACATTAAGTGGTCGTGTCTAGAAATTTACCAAATACCGTTCTTGCCAGGAGAAGTGCATAGTCTCCTGTGATTTGCACTGTCATCAGGTGACCACCATACCTTGTGATGAGGGCTACATTCTGCAGAGGAAGAGGGGCTGAGTAACTGTGTATTTATCTGAAATTGCAAATTTTAATTGCCTTATGCAAGATGCCCAAGGCAACCGAGGATGGAGGACGGGGTCAGCACACTGGTAACACTTCACCCAAGCCTTGAAGGACAGGTGGGAAACACTGGGTGCCAAACCAGCAAGGGAGGGAGTGTGGATTATCCAGATGAAGCAGAGACAGCCCCAGTCCCAGGGCACAGCGTGTGTGTGTGTGTGGCTGTATTTTGAGCAAAGTGCACAGAGATGGGGCTGAGTCACCCAGAGCAGGTAGCAAAGGGCCTTATGCATGAGGCCCAGGGATTTGGATTCAGTCCTGCAGGGGCTGGACACCCTAAGACTTGTAGAGGGGAGAGTGGTGTGCTTGTGTCTGTGTTTCAGAAATACCTCTTGGGTGGTATTTTGAAACTATTTAAGGGGTGGGGTAGTGAGAAGAGTCTCCAGGTGAGGAATGAGAGCATTTTTGTCTGAAATTATGTTCTTGTTTATACATTATTATTTCAGCACAAATTTACATCTGATACTTGCCTTCAGGAAAGTGGGGAATGAATAATATTAAAAATATAGGAAAGCAGTATTGCATGATGGTGGGAATGTTAATTTTGCATTTGGACTAACCTGAGCTGATAAATTACAGTGCAGCTTGTTTATTTCACCATGCAACAGTCGCGTGGGTTTGAGAAGCAACAGGGCAGGGGGTTGGGAGAGGGCTCTGAAGTCAGGCTGTCTGTTCTGCAACTTACCAGTTAGCTGTGTGGCTGCTCCCTCTGTGCCTCTGCTTCCTGGTCTGTAAAAGTAAAGTACTAGTAGCACCTACCTGCAGGGTTGTGAGGATGGGTGCACGAGTTGGAAGGGCACTTGGAACAGCGCGTGGCTCCTGGGAAGTTAATACCCATTGGCTTTTAATGTTATCATTATCATCTACAGTCTCTGAACCTCTGCTTCCTCATTGTAAATTGGGGATGGCACCTTTATCACAGGGTGTTAGGATGGTTAGTCTAAAATGCTAAGCACAGTCATTAGCATCTACTACATGCTCAAAATTAGTAGCTATTATTAAGTAATAATAAATGTTGTATTTTATAAGAACGTGTCCACTGGGTCTGGCTGGTGTGGCATCTCCATGGGAGGAGAGGATATTTCCTTCTCCTCTGAGATCACTCCCATCACCCACCTACTAGCCTTTGCAGGTACTTTGAATACTTAGTGTCCTCATGAAGTACTCACTCAATTAGTATACAGTGTGGGTAGGGTTTATGTCTGGGTGCTCTTGTGAGTTGATGAAGAATGGGAAGAGATGGGGAAAGGGTGTGATCTGAGATGGATGTTTGGTAGGTTGATTACATTTCAGGCAAGTAAACCTTTTATCCAGATGATATGATTGAGGTTCTGCGTCCAAGCCAGCTCATCTGCTTCCAATCTTTGTATGCTGGTTTGTTTTATCATCCACTAATTTGCAACATGCACTGATATACTTTTATTCAATGCCCTGGTATTCTGGGGCTTTCCCGTTGCTGTGTGTTTTATTGATTGTTCAGATATATCCTTCTGAAGAATGATGAAGGATGATAAAACCCTAATCAGAAAACGTTTGACTTTTCAGTGGTTTCATAGAAGGTATGATAATCAAAGAAATTTGAAACCAGCTCTGTGACCTTAGTTTTTCAACATCTTTAAACTGCAGTTTCCTCGTCTTTGAAGTATGATAATGTGATATCTCGTAAAGTTGCTGTGAGGAGCAAACCAGCTGCTGCTAGTAAAGAGCTTAGCACAATGCCTGGCATATAGTAGGTGATCAATAAACATAAACTACTTTTAAAATTCTTACTTTTCCACACTAAAATTCTACTTAAATATCACCTGTGCCAAAAATCAAGAATCTTATATTACTACCTGGGGGGATATTAGAATGGAAGGAACCTTTTCATATTGCTTTGTTTTGCTACCATGATTATAACAACCTGAAAAATTTAGATCCCACTTTGGAATCTAAATGTAGGCAACTGGTAAGTCATCCAGTGGCACACTGAGTTTTGTGCATTTAATTATACATGAATTTTACATAAAACCATAAACAAATATGAACTCTAGTTAATGATATGAATGCTGAAGTGTTTAGGGAAAGTGTATTATGTCTCTAACTTATTTTAAAATGCATGAAAACTAAGATGATTATATGAGGAATAGATATGGGAAAGTAAATATAGGAATATGTTAATTGTGGAATCTAGATGGTAGGTTTATAGATCTTCACTGTATAATTTTAATTTTTCTGTATTTATTAAAAATTTCTATAATAAAATGTGAAAAAAGTGAACCTAAAATACTTAGCATGTCCTAGGAAGGAAACATTTGTTTAGTTTTTACAGCATACAAAGAATCGACCACAGTCTGGTTGAGGGAGACAGGACTTATAGAAAATTTGACAAAAACTAAAAGATTATATAGTATGTCACTTAAACTACGAAGGCGAGGACTTATCTGTAGCTTAGCAGTCTCCAGTAGGCACAGAGCTGGCACTAAAGGTCAGCAGATTGTTTTGTGCAAAATCTTTGTAGGACGAGGAAAATAATAGGCCACATATCAATTTAACTTTTTTTCACATATGGATGTTCTGTTTTTTAAGATATGGGTTTTCTTGTCTGAAAGTTTTATCATCATACATTTTCTCAGTCAACAGATTAAAAACAGACTATCATCTGGGTTCTGAAATATTTTGGTGTTAGAAAGACGGCTTCATTCTCAAGAAGGTTAGAAGCCACTGATCCAAACAAAAGTGCTCTCAGAGTTCAGGAAAAAAAGAGCTCTTCAGCTCCCTGAGGTCTGGCCTGGCTTCAAGAAGGACATGGAATCTGAGCTGAGTGTTAGGAAATGGGTAGAATTTGAATAGGTTGAGAAGAGATGGAATGCATTCTAAATGAGGGAGCACTAGGAACAAAGGTAGGATAGTTCTGGAGACTGGAAGAGACCAGTTAGAACTGAACAAGAAAATGATAGTAGGTAAGGGTGGGAGGGTCAGCTGGAGCCAAACTGAGAAGGGCCCAGGAATACTTAAGGCATTTGATTGGGCTTCATCCTGGAGCCAGTTGAGAAGCCACCGAATATTTTGAGCAAGGAATTAATATGATGAAAGCATTGTAGGTATTAATCTGGCTGCAGTTTCAAGGACAGATTGGATATGGGGAGAGATGAGCAGCGGTATGGAGCCTCCTGTAATCTACTCAGATTTTGTGTGTTAGGAATCTGAGCTAAGGTAGCACGACTGAGAGTTGCAAAAACAAAAACAAAAAAACAAA